>VSMD01115690.1:0-108965 GCA_008750895.1 Mirza zaza | reverse complement strand
TTAAGTCCTAATTTTCATGGGGAATTAAAATGCCTTTTAATACCACCTGGTGATGCATAATTGACAATCAACTGGAACCTACCCAGGCGAAGGAAGTAGCTGGATGGCAGAGCCAAGTTTCTCTCTCGGTGGACTCAGGGACACACAGGCTCAGATGCTAAAGGCCCGATATTTGTTTCTCCACTTAGATTATTTGCTAGCTCACCGATCCTGCCCATTTCAGCTTTCCACCCTGGATGTCCTACGTGCTGACTCTCAGAAGCAGCTGGGCTGTTTTTAAGCAGTACAGAGACAGGCCTTGAATCAACAGTGAATCACGCAGCAAGAAAGTCTGGCTTTCTCAAATGTCCTGCCCTCCTCCTGATTACGAGAGAGTCTCAGCGTGGCGCTGACCTCAAAGGGAGATGAGTAAGAACTTCAGAGTGTCACATCGTAGAACCCAGCTAGCAGCTCATCACGGGCTCTTTTCGCTGTGTTCATTTTTATGGCTAATTCCCTCTATTTAAAAGCATTACTGATTTTCCATTTCCAGGAGTTAGAGGACATTTTCATCAAAAATACAGTGACTCATACCAAGTGAAATAAACCAGTCGCAAAAAAAGACAAGCACTATAACGATTCCACTTACATGAGGGACCCTAGAGTAGTCAAACTCATAGGGACAGAAAGTAGCAGGTTGCCAGGGGGTAGGGGGAGGAGGAAAAGAATCAGGAGTTGTTTATTGGGTATAGAATTTCAGTTTTTGCATGATGAGAAAGTTCTGGAGATTGGTTGCACAACAAGGTGAGTATATATAATAACACTACCGATCTGTACACTTCAAAATGGTTAAGATGGCAATTTTATGTTATGTGTATTTTACCACAATAAAAAGCAAGCTGAAGAGGAAGGCAGAACAGAGGGTCAGAGAGATGGAACTCTACTGGCTTTGGAGATGGAGGAAGGGGCCACGAGCCAAGGAATGTGGGCAGCCTCTAGAAGCTGGAGAAGGCAAAGAACGGATTTTTCCTAGAACCTCCAGGAAAGAACGTAGCCCTACTGACACTTTGATTATTTTTGTGTTGTTTTAAGCACCCCACCCTTTGTTCCTCCACAGTCACCTGGTTTTTTAGAGTTGATTAAAACACGCTTGGAAATGACGGTGATGAGGTGTATGCCTACAGAAAAAAACTGTGACAATGGCATGTGAATGCCTGATGTTTGGCAAACACCTACCCTTATCTTCCGGGCTGTAAAAAGGAAATCAAGTTTTCTAGGATTAATTATACATAAGAGACATAATGACCATGGCGAAAGATTGAAGAGGTGCCTAATATGCTTTATGTAAACTCAACTGCAGGCAGTGTTCTTTAATTTTTAAGAGCACCCAAACCTTCTCCTTGCGCTGATGGGTGCAAAAGTGGCAACAGAGATCGGAAGCCACCAATAATCCTGGGTTTAACCGGGCTCTGCCACTTACCAGATGAATAAACCTGGGCTTGTCGCCTAACCTCTGGGCCTCAGTTTCTGCACCTGTGAAGTGGGCTCATCGGCACCTCCCTCAAAAGAGCTGCGGTGAGAATCAAAGACGCAGCCTGCCAATGTTTGGCTCAGGCCTGACACCTAATAGGTGTTCAAAGTAATACTGGCTCCTCTTGTAATGCTGCTGGTGATTGTAACTAGATATTCTCATTCTACCAAAATATTTCATTTAAAAAAAATGGATTCAGCACTTAAATATGATTGAGATTGGACCACCTCCAGCCACCACCCTTTGGTTAGTTTGAATGTCACATCATTTGAAGTCATGGTGCCCTTGGGGTCTTCCATCGGGCCAGGGTAGACGTGCTCTTAGGGACAGCTCTACTCCTTGGCCAGCCCCGAGTGAAATTCACCAACGCTTTGTGCTCGCTCGCTGTGAGGACAGTCCCCGTGCACCCAGGGGCCAGCCCGAGAGCTTTGGCCATTTCACGTTCAAAGCCTGACCTGAGTGCCAGGCTTGTCCCTAGCTGTCATTTATCAACAGCACAATACCCCAAGGCTACATATTCATCAACTCCTATTGACTTACGCTGCAGGGCTTTTTTTTTCTTCTTCTTTCATAACACTAGAAAATATTACCTTCTGATTTAAATAGTTTTCTTTGCAGGATGGAAGTGATAAACAAAGAGCTGTTTCCGTGGCACGCATTTTCCGACCAGATGCACTGACTGAAGGTGGGTTTACTCATGAAAATATCTCAGTGGCTTTAAAGCAATGTTTCCCAACTTCCGAATGACTTACACCTTGGGCCCAACGATTCTATATTGCAAGAGGGCTAAGTTCAATGTGCCGTGCATTATAGGATGCTTAGCAGTAGCCCTGGCCTGTACCCAACTAGACAGACACTAACTGTCCCCCCTCCCAGTTGTGTCAACCAAAAATGTCTCCAGACATTGTCAAATGTCCCTTGGGGACAAAGTTGCTTCAGGTGAGAACCACTGCATTTGGAGTATATCAGCTTTGACATTACTAATGGTGGCTGTTGGCTAAAAAAAAAAAATAATTAAAATATTGAACACAGATTCATAGTTATGGCCACCAGTTGTGGATAATTTTTAAAAAGGCTTCTTATATTTTTAAATGTATCCCTCGATCAGTAAATATAAATTAAATGTAATAATAAGTGGAATTGCTTTTTAAAGTATAGTGTTCATCATTATTAAAATCACACCAGCATGCTCTGGGACTATATAAAGTAGGCACCCTCAAACTACGGCCCGCAGGCCACATGTGGGTAATTTCTGCACATTTGTTTTTTACTTCAAAATAAGATATGTGCAGTGTGCATAGGAATTTGTTCATGGTTTTTTTTAAAACTATAGTCCGGCCCTCCAACGGTCTGAGGGACAGTGAACTGGCCCCCTGTTTAAAAAGTTTGAGGACCCCTGATATAAAGGATGGGTTGCTTGAGGAACTTTTTATGGAGCCTGTGCTATGTGCTATGTACTGTGCTCTTATATCACATTTGAGCTTTATCCTCTAGTTTTTATGGAGGAGAAACAAAGGTTCAGGGAACATGATCAAGGTCACTTAGCTAGTAAGAGGTGACAGCAGGATTTGAATCTAGGGCTAACCCTCTCCTAAAGCCTATGGTCTCCCATCCCACCCACTGTCTTCCACATCCTCAGATGCCCTTCCTGAATGGGAGGGATATACTCAAACTCTTAGACAAGTCCTTCTAGAATCAACGCACACACCTCCAGAGAAGCCAGCCAGGGTTAGAGTGAAATCCATAACCTAGAGCTGAAGCCATTTCAAATGGCTCACTCAAGCCTAAACTCAGGATGCAATGACCCACTGAGTCAAATCATCCAAACCAGCGAGTCCCAAACTGACATTTTGGAGATCCACAATAAAGTATCTGTTATTCTTTCTTTTCCCCTTAAACATGCAGAAAATTAAGCTTCGATGAAATATCTGGGAGGAAACGCATTGCACATTGACTTAGGCAATAAGAAGAATTTAGACTCTGTTTTGCAATTTTTAAACTTTAGTGTTCAACATATTCTGCAATGTGTTGAAAAGTCTCTCTCTTATCCCCTATCAACCAAAAGATACGTTGAAATCTTTATTGCAGGTACCTCAGAATGTGATCTTATTTGGAAATAGGGCATTTACAGAGGCGATCCAATAAAAATGAGGTCATTAGGGTGGACCCTACTCCAGTACGGTTTATGTCCTTGCAAAAATGGGGTGTGTAGACCAGAGACAGGCACAAGGAGGGAAGACGATGTGAAGAGACGCAGAGAATGCCACGTGAAGTCAGGGGATTAGACAGATGCATCTTCAGGCCAAGAACTCCAAAGGCTGCCAGCTGGGAAGAGGCAAAGAATGATTCCCCTGAAGTTGAGAGAGGGACCACAACCCTGACAACACCCTGACCTTGAACGTGTCGCCTTCAGCACCTTGACACAATACATCTCTCTCTTTTCGGCTAACCAGTTTGCGGTACTTTGTTACTACAGCTCTAAAAAAAAAAAAATCCACATAGTGTCTACGTAACAAATTAATCCAGGGGTTGCTAGAGTCCTTGTGTTTTCTGAGTGCAAAGCGAGTTTTCTAAGATGGCTCGCCAATTGCGTGGTGGCCGCCATATGCATGTTTTGGCCCAGTGCCTGTCCTTCCTGGGCCATCACCAATGCCATCTGGGCCCCATTAGCAAGGAGGGCCAGGATGCCCTTGAGCTCTGTCACTGGCCTCTCTACCCCCCTTGACCTCTCAGTCCACATCCTCAAGGCTTGTCTTTCCAAGATCACCGGCAAAAAGGCCTGCTGGCTTTAGCCACTTAGGTTCACAGTGTTTATTCACACGAATTTCAATCCATTTCTAAAACTCCCACCTTAGATTAAAATTGTACCACGGCACGGCTATGTAAAAACAGGCAAAAAAGGAAGACTATTGACTAAACACTAAAACCCAAGTGGCATTAACATCACACTCACCTGGCACGTGGGTAAAGGCAGGGATAAGTTTGTGGGCTACAGGGGGAAGGGAAAGAAAAAACAAAAAACAACAACAAAGACTTTTCAAAAAAATGTCTTGCACTTGCATCTCTCAGATATGGCTGGGGAGAAAAATCTACATGAAAGTTAAAAAGTTCACATCTGGCGTGAGTGAAGCAATGCAGAAAACAACGGACCGGGTGCTGTTATTTAATTATTTCAGCCCGGCTTTGTTAGAGCTGCCAGGCTGCATTTGTTTATAGGTGTCCTTTCCTTCCAATCTGCCCGCAGGGGCTCGGCCATGTCATTTGTCAGGGGCTAAATAGCCCAAGGCCAAGAGTAGACATTTACTTACAGAATCTTCAGCCTCTTTTAAACAGGCCTTTGGGATTTTGCCACTGACCGTTGTGCAGCAGGATGCTACCGGACACCTTGCTGGGTGTTTCTGTTAATTAACTGCAGTGTCACCGCTCGAACCTGCTGTAACCCATGCATGCCCTCGGTCTGAAGCTTCTAATGACCTTTCTCTGGCTCTCAACACATATGGCTGAGACAATGCAAACATCATTTGGAAGATGAGTAAATTCAATAACTCAATTACAGCCGCACCGAAAGCACCATTCATCAAACTGGGACCGCGGCACTTTGTCTCTCTTAGCCCTCTGTTTTTTCCGTGGCCAGGCATTTGGGGAAAGTAGCTAATCAATTTAGGAATGATTAAATTGAAATTTGTAACACTTTCCATTATTAAACCTTCAATCTTCATTACGGCAACTTAATGATTACATCATGGCTCAGAAAAACAGATTATGGGTGGCTGGTATCATTCAGAAAGCTGGAATGGCCAGGGAATTGTCAAAAACACCGAAAGTCTAATATGTGTGGGTGTGTAAATGATTGCCTGACACGTACAGAGGAACACCAAATTGCTATTCGCTTTCCGATAAAAATATGCATTAACACTTGACATAGAATGTTGGCCTTTACTCTGCCTTCTTGCTCTTTTTATTCAGATTGGGTTGATTTACCTGGAGTAGATGCATGAAACTTGGGGACCTCTCAAAATTCCAGGCAAACTTGGATGTGTGCACATGAGCCTTGTTCCAGAAAGATGGTCCAAAGACCGCATCAGCCCCTGAAAGGGGTGTGATGGATGGAGACACTCTCCACTTTATAAGTGAGACCATGTTCTAGAACCTTCCACCATCACTTGTTCCCCTTTGCTTCTTTTTCTCAAACTCTAGTATTAGTTCTCCAACCAAAAACTCCCTGGCAGAAATATATTTTTTTTCCTCCTTGCTTTAATGACCCTGCCAACGACTGGTGCAGGTTCTCCATGAGTTCCACTGTTAGCCATATTCTGCCACGTTCTGGCAGCCAACGGACACTCAGTAGAGCTGTCTGTCTGTCCTGGGGCATTGGCATTCCGTGGGCAGCCAAGGAAGAGTGTGGAATTCAAGGGAATGGGAGGACTGCTGGTGGCAGAGAGGAAAAAACAGAAATCGACAATATATGGGCCCATTAAAACACGACAGGAATTACTGGGTAGATGACGACAACAACGACAATGATAAAAATGGTAAGTAATAGTAAGAGAGAGTTTATCCTGAGTCGGATGATGTGCTAAAGTGCTTTGATTAAAACTCCATCATCACTCTAACCGTTGAGGTATTATTTCCCTTACTGTACAGACGAGGAAACGGAGGCTGGGGGGCTTGGACTGGACCCAAAGGTGGCTCCTCTGGTCCCAGCCAAGCCTCAGAGGACGCTGGACCAGTCAACATCCTGAACACAGTTTCACAGGAGACCCCGACACAGAACGGCTGGGGACTGAGCCACTCCCGGATTCCTGACATTCAGCGACCGTGTGACATAATAAACGGTTGTTGTTCCAACCTAGTACAGGTCTTGGGGTAACTGATTACACAGCAAGCAACAAATAACGAACACACTTGCCATGCATCTAAGCGGTTCAGCCAGGATCCAAACCCAAACCTCTTCCTGGCTCTAGCGTGCATGTTAATAACCATGGTGCCACCTTGTCTCAAAGTCTCTAAATCTCTCCTATGTGCACCTATGGGTCCCTTTAAGGGAAAACAAACTTTAATTCTGCTCCCACTGCCACCTTGGTAGGCCACTTTCGGAGGTGGCGATGGTCTTCCCCAGCCTGTCAATCACCAAAGACAAAGGTCAAAGGTAACATGGCTAATGGTCCAGCCAGATGGGAAAAATCCCAGCGCTTAGCAGGTGTGCCCTTTTCCTTGCCTCGCTCAGCTTAGGAAGTTTATTTTACACACTCGGTATTTCTAAAGCAAGCTGCTGTCAATGGTGCTCAATGAACAAATATAATCACGGCTCATAATTACCTTATTTATTAAAAAAAAAAAAATAGAGCACATGAAACTCACCAAATACCATCTTCCACCATGGGGTTTACGTATTAGAGAAAATTTAGTGAATAATGAGATCATCCTCTCGTGGGTTGCATTTTCACTTAAAAAAGGGACTCGGTAAGAAGGAAGCCTTGTGTTAGCACGGCAGGTCCACGATTTCCTTGCGATCTAAACTTCATCTATGGCAAACGTGCAGAGCAAATTGTCCTGCTCTGGCAACAGTGTACACTGAAGCTCAGAGAACAGGGAGGAGTTAAACAAAAGAGGACCGGCAAGGACCCCATCCGTTTCAGGCCCTGGGAAAGGTCCCCCCTTGCCAAGTAAAATGAGCCATAAGGCATTAAGAAAGGGGCAAGCTGTGAAATGAACCAAGGGGTAGATGGCGCGGTTCGTGACCCTGTCGCCTCCTAAGGCAGTCCGTCAGCCCCGGGGTCGCTAATGAAGGGCGATGCCTGGAAATTAATGGAGTGGTGTGGGGCGTTCGGGGGCAAATGGTAGCACCGTAGTTTTTCTCCAGTCCCTTCTGCTCAAAGAGTCGGGCAGAATGGTTATGAAAGCTCCCAGCACTTAGATACGTTAATATTTCACCATGACATTATTAGAATGAGCAAGCCCAGCCACCAAGCATCTTCCTTTTTGAAAAACAGAAGGGACCACCAGCCCTAGCAAGAAGAAAGGAATAAAGACATGCCCGTCTAATTCCAAGCTCTGATGTTCAGACGAGGCAAGAGGCTTCCTTTTTGTCTGTTTTAATTCAAAAGGCCCCTTTTGCCAAGCAGACCCTGCAAAAAAACCCTTCCACTGAGAGATCACACCCTAATCACGTCCTCCCCAAAGCCTCCCAGATAGATATTTATGGCAAATACAAAACACCAAGCGTGCTGACTTATGAAAGGCGATTTGTTCGTCTGTGAATTGAGACCTGAAACCTTTCTGCTTTCATGTTAGCTGTCATTTCTTTTTCTCCCACAAATGAAATGAATAATTCCTCCTCATGGCAGTCGATTGCAAATTCACAGGGTTCTCCCTCCTGCCTCTGAACCCATTACGTTGTGTTGCATAAAACCCATCTTATAAGACAAACCTCTCCGAGTTATAAATTAAAAAATAAACATTCTTGAGAAAATGTCAAAGGCAGGCCTGAGAGAAAGGCCAAAAAAAAATCCATTTAAGGGAATATCTTGGTGAATCCATCCCCAGAAAATTGGGGGGAAGAACACTCAGACTGGTGATTGAATATAAATTCACTGCCTTCAAGCCAGTTTGTAATGAAATGAACTTTTAGCTAGGGGTTGCTAGAGACTTTTAGAACTGACTGTAAGATGAGCCGTGCCCACAGTTGGAGGAAGATCAAAAAATATGTACCGGAATATTAAAATAAAAGCTGGGCTGAATGAATGGCAGAGAGGGGAAAATAAAAGTGCTTGGCACCATTTCGGGGCATGCAAATAAAATGTCGCAGAAAATACCCTTCAAACACCCGTGCTGGTTGTACTTAACCTACAAAAATGTACCATATACTTGGGAGGCCGAGGTGGGCGGATCGTTTGAGCTCAGGAGTTCGAAACCAGCCTGAGCAAGAGTGAGACCCCCATCTCTACTATAAACAGAAATTAATTGGCCAACTAAAAATATATATAGAAAAAATTAGCCGGGCATGGTGGTGCATCCCTGTAGTCCCAGCTACTCAGGAGGCCGAGGCAGGAGGATTGCTCGAGCCCAGGAGTTTGAGGTTGCTGTGAGCTAGGCTGATGCCACAGCACTCACTCTAGCCCAAGCAACAGAGTGAGACTCTGTCTCAAAAAAAAAAAAAAAAAAATGTACCATATACTGATTGCTCAAGCTGATAGGCTTCTGGTGCAAAATCCTTAATGCCAGGGGAAGTTGCCTGCTCAGACTGTCATCTTCATGGTTTGGAATGTGATTTGACAACCTCAGAAACAGAGAACACAAATATCACTGTGGCAATCAGCCCCCAAGATGCTCTCCAATGACCCCTGCCTCCTCGTATACACAAACCCTTGGATAGTATGCTCCCACACTGTCCCAAAGGTTGTTCCATCTGACCAACAGAAGATGGCAGGAGTGATAGCATGTCACCTCCAAGGTTAGGTTATAGAAGATACTGTATCTTCCATCTCTTGCTTGTTCTTGTTTGTGTTTTTTTTTTCCCTCTCTCTGATGATTTGCTCTGGGGGAAGCCAATTGGCATCCCTTAAGTAGCCCCTTAGAGACAGCCCCGTTGTGAGGAACTGAGACTTCCTGCCAACAGCCAGCAAAGACCTGAGGTCTCACAACAGCCCTGGGAGTGGACCGTCATGGAGGCTGACCCTCAGCTGACTGCAGTCCTGGTCAACAGGTCGAGGGCAACCTCGTGAGAGACCTTGAACCAGAACCACCCAACTAAGCTTCCCCTGGATTTCTGACCCTTAGAAACTGCGTGAGATCATTAGTTTTTTTTTAAAGCACTAATTTCTGGGGCAATTTGTTACCATCAGTTACACATTGATAACTATCACAACTACCATTGATATCACATATTTATTGAGTACTTAAAATGTACCAGACTGCACGTGAAATGCTTTCTATGAACTATCTCACTTAATAATGCATCACACCCTACCTGGTAGGGACCATTATTATTATTCCTAGACACACTTCACGGGGTCATGATGAGGATTAAAAACATGCAAAGCATTTAGGACAGTGCCTAGCATGTAGTGAGTACTTACTAAATGTTAGCTATCAAGATTATTATTATTCCCATTGACAGAGGAGGAAATCAAGGCTCAGCAAGAGAAAGTACCTTGTTCTGCAGCTAGGAAGTAACAAACATAGGTAGGTTCCAGGTCTTTCTGGTTCCAAGGTCCATATTCTTACCCTAGGACGCCTCCTCTGGACAAAGCAATCTTCAATAAACAAAAATGCATGCTCAAAGTAAGGTGAATAATTCCTAGTTTGTTCACAGACTTGCAATCACCATAATCCTGGATTATTCATATTAAAATTCGCTTGGTGTGGGCTGCTGACTGAGCTGATAGTGTTTCCTAATGTATAAAAATGTTTCCCAACATTCACAAATAATGAAGCAAAGACTCACTAGTAAAAAAAAAAAGCCCATTACAAATCAAGTTTTCATTTGGTGTAAGAATTTATTATTTATTGAATATTAATGATATTTAGAATATGGAACCTATGAGTCCCTGTAGCACAGCTATCTTTGAGATGAAATCAACACATAAAAGGGCAAATGTGCATTACTCTGGCCTGAACCTGCACAGAAACAATGACTTAAGAATTTCTGTTTCCGGGCTGAGTAGTAGTTGTAGGATTTTTTTTTTTTTTAATTTCGGCATATTATGGGGATACAAATTTTAAGGTTTCAAAAAATGCCCTTTCCCCCCTCCCCCCCCAAGTCTGAGTTTCCAGCATGACCATCCCCCAGATGGTGCACATCTCACTCATTATGTATGTATACACCCGCCCCCCTTCCCCCTGCCCAATACCCTATTACTGTAGTACCTATGTGTCCACTTAGGTGCTGCTCAGTTAATACCAGTTTGCTGGTGAGTGAGTATATGTGGTGCTTGTTTTTCCATTCTTGGGATACTTCACTTAGTAGTATGGGTTCCGGCTCTAACCAGGAAAATATAAGATGTGCTGTATCACCGTTGTTTCTTAAAGCTGAGTAGTACTCCATGGTATACATATACCACATTTTATTAATCCATTCTTGGATTGATGGGCACTTGGGCTGTTTCCACAGCCTTGCGATTATGAATTGTGCTGCTATAAACATTCGAGTGCAGGTGTCTTTTTTGTAGAGTGTCACTGGATTTTTTGGGTAGATGCCCAGTAATGGGATTGCTGGATCAAATGGTAGATCCACTTGTATCGCTTTAAGGTATCTCTATATTGCTTTCCACAAAGGTTGAGTAGTTGCAGGATTTTAAACAGTCAAAAAAAAAAAAAAGTTCCAGCCCCCAATCTTTGTTGCTTTTATCCTTCAGTATTTGTGGCTGGGATTATAACCCTTACAAGATTAACAGGGATGAACAGAAACTGCATGCTGATGATGTTTAAATGTTACAGAATTGATTAAATCAACATATAGCCTTTATTCTTGGAGCAGAACCTTAGATTCTATATAACAAATAATTCACCACTGAACAAACATCGGTTCACTATCAAGACTTATGAATATTTGTGGGTTTGGAAAAGAAATGTGGTCTGAATCCTAGTCTACCTTCCAGAATCCTCTGCTCCTTTGAGCTTTGGCAGCTTGAAAAAAGGTCCTGACTTTTTAAGATCTCATTTTTTTTCATGATACTACCATCATATACCAGAACGAGGCAGCAATTTCAAGTAAAACCACTACTCCAAGCACTCATGCTCTTTCCATCCTGAAGGAAGAGAAGTTCGATTCCTTCTGTTCATCAGTGTTTTCAAGATGGAAAGCGAGCAATGAGCAGAACCTGACCACGAGGGTTTCTCCTGTGCAGATGGAGGGGCTCCTTTTTGCCACCTTGCACTTTCCCAAAGTTCACTGTTATTCCATCGCATGGCCATGGTCAATGACTCTTCAAGGACACCAAGGGACAGTCATCTACCAGCCTACTGAAGCCCAAGCCAGGCACCTGTTGAAATTGATCAATCAAACCCACCATCGATGTGGGGGCTCAGCCTGAGACGCTGATCACAATGTGTGTGGCCACCAGACAGTGCTTCGAAATGCCACCAGGGATTGCTTCGAAATGCCACCAGGGATTTGCTTCGAAATGCCACCAGGGAATGCTTCGAAATGCCACCAGGGATTGCTTCGAAATGCCACCAGGGATTGCTTTGAAATGGTCTTTGAAACGAGAGCTCCAACCAGCAGGCCCGAGCCTCTCCTCTTTCCCTTGGTTTAGGCTCCTCAAACGGCATCGTCAGACGGATGGAGAAACCCAACCAAAGACATCTCGTCTCTCTTGCCCCACCCCACCCCAGGCCTGTGTTCCCCATTTCTTACGGAAGCAGCTCAACTCAGTCTTCACAAACGCTGGGGGCTCATGTATTCAATGGGAAAGATGAACACCCATTCATACATGGCTATTATCGGTGGTATTATTTGGCAGAACTAGAGGTGTAACCGATTTGGGAGGGGGGATGGATAAGGAGGGAAAGAAAAGAAAATTAGGTTAGGGGCAGGGGATGGTGTAGTGCCCTGGAATACAATTTCCAATACAGATGCAGGCACCAGGTGTTCCAATAAACTCTTTTGTTTGCAATGCCATTTTATTGGGGGCAATCCAATTACAGAGATGCCCAAGCCACCATCCTTGGGGCAAGACCCGAGGCCAGGGTCTAACTATTAATAACTCTATTAATACTCCTCCTCACCACAGCTCATCTGCCCTGGGCCATTGTGACCGCCTGTCAGAGAGCGCCCGGATTCTAAAACCACTGGGGCATGAAGGCCAGCCTAGCCTGTGGCCACCGTTGTCAAAACCGTGGCCAACAGGCTAGAACATCTGGGAGAATTCAAGCCTCTCGGAGCTTAGCACCTGGGGCACGCCCTTCGTGATCTGATTTTAATACCTTCCTTGACCCTCCAACTGTATTTCTGTTCATGCTGAAATTCAAGCAGAATTTCTTGGATCTTGTGCAAGATCCCAGAAAGCTGGCTCAAACCTCTGGTCGGTCCTCTGCACGCAGAGCCTTTCTGCTTGGAAAGGCTTCCCAAGTGTAATCTGACTTTTTCGTCTAGCTCTCTTCTAAAACCACGCCTGATGTAGGGAGTTCTCCCCGGCCCTCCTCGCCCATCTGTAGGCTGGCTTCTGGAACAGCCCCGACTCTCCGAGAAGCAGGGTTGATATCTCACCTCTCTCCCCATCTCCACCCCTGTGATGCGTCAGTCTATAGAAACAGTGTCCTCTCCCCAGCCCTGCGACCGTGCACCTGGTGGCCAGTGTCCCTTGTACTCACGTTGCTTTCTTGGCATGTTCCACATCATTTTCTCTCCCATCAAAATAAGCAGCTTCTATACTTCACTTTCTTAGGGTCCCTGAGGGCTTATTTATGCACACTCTCTCATTTCATGCCAATCATCCTAAGAATTATATACTCATATTATTATTTTTTTAAGTTTATTTTTTTGAGATGCTCTCGCTCTGTTGCCTGGGCTAGAGTGCCATGGTGTCAGCCTAGCTCACAGCAACCTCAAACTCCTGGGAGCTCAAGCGATCCTCCTGCCTCAGCCTCCCGAGTAGCTGGGACTACAGGTGTGCACTGCCACGCCTGGTTAATATTTTTCTCTTTTTAGTCGAGGCTAACTTTTTCTATTTTCAGTAGAGATGCGATCTCACTCTTGCTCAAGCTTGCCTTGAATTCCTGAGGTCAAGCGATCTTCCCATCTTGGACCTCCCAGAGTGCTAGGATTATAGGCGTGAGCCGTGTCCAGCCTCATATTATTCTTAATTTATAGCCAGGGAATCAAGGTTTGAGTAAGTGACTGGCCCAAGGCCATGACAGTCTAGTAAATGGCAGAACTGGGATTTGGCCTCAACCAAACTGTCCAGATGGCAATACTTGATCTCTTCCTCACTACGCACACAGATGTCGTGTTCTTTAAGGATTCCCAAGGGGCTCTGGGCCCTTGGGCACAAAGACTATGTATGGTGACTGGAGGGGCCAGAGGGCAAAATAATCAGAGTGCCCATCCAGGAGTTTATCACTTCAGAAAATAGTCTTCTCTCCTTACTTTAAAATAACCATGAATGGTGAGAATATAATTTATTAAACTTAATAAAAAAAAAAGTTTAAGGATAGGATTCTATCTCCCACAAGACAAAAGAGCTGGACACATGGACACTCACTGAGTTCAAGAGTAGCCAACCTCTTTTACTTCCTGCCCTTGAAAAAATGGAATATTCAAATTTAGGAATATTTATTCAGTAAACTTGAGTGTAATTTTAAAAGTGTAAGTGACATCAGAGATTATCCAATCATTTTATAAAGGAGAACCAAAAGGCCCAGAAGAGTGAAAAAGACAAAAAAAAAAAAAAAATCACACCAAAATAAAAATTACCGCCTACCATACATACACAAAGCTAGCTAGTGGTAGTACCAGAACTCAACATGGGTGTCTTAAATCCCAGCCTAGTATCCATTCTATTATGCAAGGATGGCAAGTAGTTTTTCAATACTAAGGACATCTCTGATTGACCGACAGTTCTGCCTGGAGTGAAACACCGAGAAGACTGTGAAGCCAGGGATGCGCTCTGAGGATAAGAGCGTCATGATTGATTAGTCATGTCTGGTACAGGTATGGGATGGGAGCATGGAAGGGCTAGGCACTCCCTTCTCGAGTTCATTTTTTGCAGAACTGTGTCTCCTTAATTGTACTGAATTCATAATTTATCTCTAGCGCAATTACAATACCATCACAAATCTAGTTCGTTAGATTGTTACAACTCTGCTTCGAAGAAAAAGCACGTTTTGATACGTAACCCAGGCTCCAGAATCCTGGATCCATTATTAAAGGAAGGCCACGAGAAAAGGAGATACAGCTGGAACTCAATGGAGGTAAATCCACTGGAGAGTCTCAATTCTTTATTCTCTTAAAAAAAAAAAAAATTAGCAAACAACTTTAGATGGAGATCCTGCTCTGATTTGTCCAGTGGCCATCAGTCATCTAGGCTGTCACAGGATGGCCAAATCGCACATTTATTTCCTGGCTCCTTAAAGCTTTGGGGGCTTTTAAAAATCTCTGACAGTCTTCAACTCCATTTTTAAAAACATGACGCATCCCCCAAAGGTGGCGGTTTGGTGCCCATGCGATGTACTAAGACAAAGCTCTCCTCTATCTCCAGATTTCCCTGAGCAAATTCAATCAAATACCCATACACACTACAAGGAGTGGGGTGGTGCCCAGCATGCCCACAGGGCTGGTCTGGACAGTCCCTCAACAACAAAAGTAAAGAACCCTGTGTTGCCACAAGACCCCAATATAGAGTGACATGGCATTTATGGGGGTCTTGAACTTGCACAGTTTCTGAGGACAGATCACAACCTGCAGGGCAGATTCTGGGTCAATCCAAAGCAAGCACCACTCTCTCCAGCTTTCACCATTACACATGCCTGATTTTTCTTTGGACACTACAGGGCTTAGAGAATTGCTCTTGATGGTACTCATTTTATAGTAAATTAAACTCCAGTGCACTGGAGAACAGAAGAGAACAAACATGCACGCCTTGCCTTCGCTTTACCATCCAGAGTAGAAGATGAAACTTTCTATTTCAGGGGAAGTCCATTAAAGAAGAAACGATTACTGTGATTGTCACAGAGATACCAGGCATGTGAGGGGCTGATCAAAGGACCCAGAAGAAGAGAATGTCACCGAGAAAAATCTACGAGGATGAAGAGGAGAGCTTCATTTTGAAGCCATCTAAGAAAGCCCAGAGATGTTCCTTCTTGGATGTGCCTGGGTTCACAAATGCTGTCGTGTTTACAGAGGAGGAGAAATTTACTTTTGTGTTCCTCGGATGCTGTCACAATGCTACTTCAAATTTCCTGCCACTCTCTCTCTTGTCTGGGGAAAGCTGCGGCCACATATGTAATTAAGCAAATATATACCTATTCTTTAAAAGGCAAATAAGGAGGTGATGTAACTTAAGTACATGTGCTATAAAGTGAGGGAGATGATGTGAAATCTAGAAACGACAAATGCAACCCAATCGGTGAACAGATGAGTTGGGTTTAATGACAAGACTAGAAAGGGTAGCCCAGACGGAGGGGAGGGTGGAACTCAAGGCATGGCAGCAGGACCCTCTCCAGATGTATTTGGGAGATGGTCTGGCTGGGGTGTGCGGTTTGGCCGAGCGTAGCAGGCTACAGCAGTAAATGTGGATTAAGAGAGACCAGGAAGGGCAAAGGAACTGGAACCACACTCTCCACTGGGAGCCATCAAAACTCTTCTCAAATATAAGGAAAAGATATAGCAAATCAGGGTTTTTGAAAAATTTCAATGCTTGAAGAAAAGATTGGTGGAAAGAGGAAATGGAGGAAGGTAGGCAATAAGGAGGTGTGACAGCCCCGGCAAAGGGGATGGGGGAGGTCTGGGCGGGATATGCAGAGGAGGGGGTGATATCAGAGATATTAACAATTTGAAGTTAGAACTGGCAGAAATTGACAGGTGGGTAAGGAGGAGAGTCTAGAGCAAGGGTCCTCAAACTGTGGCCCGCCAAGGACATTTATCCGGCCCGCCGGGTGTTTTTGCCACCGCTGCCTGTCCTGCTTAGCAGCCAACTTGTCCCAGGCCCACAGTGCGCATGTGTGGAATGTGCGCCACACTCTCCAACAGACCTCCAACGGTCTGAAGGACAGTGAACTGGCCTCCTGTTTAAAAAGTTTGAGGACCCCTGGTCTAGAGCATCTCCAAGGTGTCCCACATAAGGAAGACAGGAAAGGTAAAGAAGAGGAGGAGGAGGAGAGAAAGACACAGTGGTGTGGATTTATATACCTTAGGTTTGAGGTCATTAACACCTGAGCAGAGATGTCCCAGAGACAGGTGGAAACACAGATCTGGGTTCTGGAGGAGACGCATGCTGTTATAATTTTGGGCGTTGCCAAAGCCACCGTGAGATGACCTAGTGCATGAACGCGAGTGGTCATTTTCCAATGGGAGTGGGTGCCTGGGACAACGTCCCAGAGGACAGAGGGCAGGATAAGAACTGACAGTACTTGCTGGGCGTGATGGCAGAAGGACTCAAGTGTCCTCTGCCAGAGACCTTCGAGAGAGCTGGGGGAAGAAGCCAGACTGTGGCCCAGAAAGTAAGAAGAGAAAGCAGGGATCCTTCAAGCTGACCAGTATTAAAAAAAGTAAGAGAGAGGCATGGCAGTACCATGAAGGGGAGGCAGGAGTGGCCTTGGGAGGGAGTGAAATACGAAATTACATCTGCTACTCAAAAGTGGGCTCTATGGACCAGCAGCGCCCATGAGCTCGTGAGAAATTCAGAATCTTAGGCTCTTTCTCTGGAGAAAATGAATCAGAACCTGCCTGCCTCTTAGCATGAGCCCCAGCTCATGTGTTTGCATACTGAAATCCCAGAAGCTTGGATTGAAGCTTCTGGGGATTTCTTTGTGAGCAGAATAGGAGACACCCGAAACCAGGGAGAGCCAATGTTCTCCTAGAGGAAGTGACATGAGATTAAAACAGAAAGAGTGAATTTAATTTTAAAATGAAGCCAGAGGGGGCGGGCGTACGTATATTCTAATCTTTCTTCCTTTTCCCAAAGCGAGTGATGAAAACAAGCTTTTTACCCGTCTCGGGGTCTCTGACTTGTAAAATAAGGAGAAAGAAGACACCTGTCTCAAGGTTGTTGTCAGCACGAAATATTCCAGAAGAGACACACTTAGCTCCAGGAGAGATGTGACACACACAGAGAGTCAGCACTCAGTAAAATTACTATTTGATTTTTTAATAGCATCGTCATCATCATTGTGGAATAAGAAATACCTTTTCCTCAAACTCTTTTGAACTTCTTTGCAGAAGGAGACCCTTTACAGAATTCAAATCAATTTTGAAGAATTTTTCAGTGGTGCATACATTGTTCCTAATTCAGATTCTTCATGGTCGAGGTAGTTTTCGCACCGATATTTGGCTACTGAAACATCTGGCAGCTTCAAAGTCAAATACATTACAAAGCACTGCAAAGAATTACGCTCTAATTTTAGGATAAGTGATAGCATTTTAATCTTCCAACAACTTCCTGAATGAGATCTTTCTCGAATCTGAACTTACTGATAGCAGGCAATGCTCATTTTAAACTCTTAGACCAGGAATATATTTTTTTTTTTTTAATGCAGGCGCCCAAAGAAACGTAGGTGTCATGCAAAGGATGACAAGGAAATAAGTCAAGTCGATTTCAGGGAAATTGGCAGGTAACCCGATGTGTGTTAGCCTATCTGTCTCCACTCGTACCATTCAGAAGGAAATTTGGAAAAACTTACCGGGCAAGGCAAAGATGATCAAAACCTCTAATTACAACCAAAAGGCAGCCCAGATAGCATAGATCTCTATCAAGTAATTAACAGCATGTCTGGCAATGACTTCGTGTGACTCGCTGTTTCCAATGTCTTTAAGTGAATTTTAAAGCTATTACCAAGGCCCTTGCCAGCACTGTGGCCGAGCAGCTTTTGTGCAGGGGACCTTTATCTTCATCAGAGGAAGGTAAGTGGATAAAACTGGCAGGAAGCCGGGGCAGAGCGCGCTGCATGGACAGACTGCATGGACAGACTGCATGGACAGACTGCATGGACAGACTGCATGGACAGCGAAGGAAACTGACACGTAATAAACATCACCAGACGGCGGTGGCTGGGAATGGCTGGCTTTTAGGTTAACAGCTTGAACTTGAGTCCAACGGGCAAGAACTCCAAGTTCTACAGCCTGCATACAAGCCCATGGATAGGAGGGGTGGGATTCCAATCCAGGCACGATTTCCATGAGAGGCAGGGTACTCACAGACAGGAGAAGAACCACGAGGGTAGAAGGAAAACAAAACAAAAAAAAATCAGCCCACTGAGCACCATCAGTTCTGAAAAACTGACAACAGCCCCACTAAAACTAACCAGCACACAAACAAAAAGCTGTATATCTGCTTAACGGTTTCAGAGTTTCTGTTGGGAGCAATGAAAAAGTTTTGGAAATGGAAGTGACAGTTGTACTAACAGTGTGAATATAAATCAATGCCACGACATTGTATGTTTAAAAGTGGTTAAGATGGCAGAGAGTAGGTATATTTTGCCACAATTTCAAAAAAAAGGAAAGAAAAAGCCATACATTTGATTTGTCAGGTGAGTGCAAGTGTCCTCAGTGTAGTGCTGGTCACACTGGGAGATATTTTCTTTTGTGATGATCTGTGAAGCTGGCAGCAGCTGACTGGCACAGATAACCTAAATGTTTATGTTTTACCTAAACATAAACATCAGACACGCCAGAGGTCCATGTTTCATTTCATATCAGGAACACTAATTATTTTGAGGGAGTTCAAAAGATATCAATAAATCAACCTAAGAAATGGCCTTAAACTTATGGTCTGTTGTTATAAGCTAAATCTTCTTTGTCTAGTTCAAACATCTTTTGCCCCAAGGTTGGTGCCTATTGTATTTTATTTTATACTACGTCTACCCTTCCCTTCGATAAATGAGTTAAAACACAGAAAATATGCAAAATTTTCCATCTACATAAGAATCAAACAAATTTTCCTAGAAAATTTTATAAATTCTGCAATATTAATTGACTTTTAATAAGGGCATCTAAATATCTGTTTGTTGTATTTTTTTTTTCCCCAGTAACTTCAATCTCTCTAAATTTATAGAGTTATCTCGTTATTTCCTAAGAGACGATTTTAGGCCCTCAAATTCAGGGCACTTTCTTAAAAAACAACTTTTTATTTAACTGAATTTAAATGTGTGTCTTTTATTTATTTTCTTTTTCTTTTCTTTTATTCCAGCATATTGTGGGGGTACAAATGTTATGGTTACATATATTGCCCTTGCCCCCTCCTCTTAATTCTGTGTCTTATTATTAGAGAGCCATGTTCTTCTTTAAAAAGGAAACAAATGATTTTTTTTTTTAACCACTGGGGGGAAAATCACCAATACAATAAGTACTTTTTAATAAAACCGAGCCAAGGAACCTAAATAGTCATTTTATATGTTTATCCTTCACCCTTCCCAGCAGAAGGCTGTCTTCTCTTTCTACATTTTCTGAGAGGTGGACTAATCAGTTCATTATAACATGATGAAGATGTCACAATTGCTTGATCCCAGCTAATTACTGCTGACACTGTCCAGGCCATTTCTGAGGTCTGTTCTCTTGTGACCTTTAAGCTTTCTTCTCTGGCTAAAAAGAAAATTATTATTATTATTTTTTTTTGTAAATTCAGGACAAACATGTCCCATTAAATAGCCAAAACAATCACAACCTTGATTTTTCTCCAAGTGTCTAAAAACAGTTCTGAATAATATTGGTGTCACTGTTTGAGGCAAGTGAAGAACATTTTGGGAACCCATGTAACCTTTCCAAGGATTTCTTGTTCCCTGCCAGAAGTGTGGCCTTTGACTGCTCATTACTTAAAGCATTCACCATTAAGGCCATTTCACAACAGAACAAGACTTCCTCAAAACATCACCTAAAGAGAACCCTAGAAATCATTTTCTCTTAGCAGCATGTAGGAAAAAAAAACACATTATATACCTACTGCTGGCTGGTTTATTTTTTTATTTTTTATTTTTTTTACTGCATGGAGATGCTAATAAGTCAGAGAACAAGTTTTAGATAAGTTCTTTTTAGTAAGGTCTCAATGGAGATGTTAGGCTTTTATATTTTAAGGGGACGAACTGAAGGCACAAAGTATGTTTTGCCCAAACAGGTGCTAGCACAGGTCTGCCAGCTACCAGATGAAATCCTCCTTTGAAGGAATCAAATCTAAATTTTTCTGTTAAAGATTTCCACGGGATGAAAGGCTGTGCCTTTTAGGAAGGAATTAACCCAAGATCGTGAGGCATAGAAAGACACAGTACCATTAAGGGAAACTGAGGGCTATGATGAACAAAATTTACCATGTCTCCAGGTGTCCACCTGCCCTCTCTACCCATCTTTCTCACCATCTCCCATGCCACTCTTGTCCTCTGTCTCCAAGCCCCAGCTACGATAACACCAACGAGCCACACTCTTTCCTACCTCAGGGCCTTTGCACATGCCATTTCTGCTGCCCGGAACAATTTGCTTGCTTCCCAACTCTTCCCTGCGCTGCCACCTTCTCATGGCTTGGGTCTCCGTTTAAATATGACCCGTTTGTCACCCAAGAAGCCTACCATCCCTAGAAGTCTCTTGCCTTCTTGATCTTTCTTTGTCCTGACTTTCCTGTTTATTTCTTATCTAGTCTCCTTAGCAGAAATTATATTCATGGGGTGGGGTAGGCATCTTCCAAACTATCCTTCCCTTTTATGACCAGCAGGGCTGGCTTCCCACACTCAGAAGGGCCCTGTCGCTTGGGGCTTCATGATCTGTGATTACTGTCTTGATATTCTTAATCATTTTACCTTCGAATCTGTGTTTGGCAAGTGATATCTAATGGGACCATATTGAGCGTGCACCAGGGACCTGGAGCCTTGGCCCCCTGCAGTGCCCTGGCCCCTGCCTGTGCTGCTCATCTCCAGGCTTGGCGAGGCTCGGGCATGAGGAGCACAGGAGTCAGGTGTGACTGCCTGTGACATCCAGGGCGTGGCAGTGCTGCCGTGTGTTTGAGGGCCCTAGCACATCTTGGCACACTGGATGGGGGTCACGCATTGGCTGTGGGCCCATGAGAGGGACAGCTACCTGGCTCGACCCCACGTCCCTCCCCCATGTCCGCCCTCCACGTCCCCCCAACGGCCAAGGCACAGCGCCCTGGGCAGGCCACTCACTGGCAGGAGCAGGTGCAGAGCAGCTGGTGGGCAGTGCGTGCCCCAAGTTGCAGGGTGGGGACCCTCGCACTTGTCCTGTATCTCCCAGCCCAAGGAAGCATGCCATGAAATAGCAAACCTCAAACCTCCTAGGCTCAAGCAATCCTCCTGCCTCAGCCGCCCGAGTAGCTGGGACTACAGGCATGCGCCACCACGCCCAGCTAATTTTTTCTATATATTTTTAGTTGTCCAGCTAATTTCTTTCTATTTTTTAATAGAGATGGGGGTCTTGCTCTTGCTCAGGCTGGTCTCGAACTCCTGACCTTTAGCCATCCTGCCGCCTCAGCCTCGGTTAGCAAAGAAAAATACCCTGACAGGTAGATAGACCACTTGAGAAAATAAAAAGCTTTATATTTTAATACCTTTAATGGCACTTTTCACTGCTTTTCTGAACAATGGGGCCCCATATTTTCATTTTGCACTGTTTATGTGAAAATTAGGCGACTGATCCTGTTTACCATTATATCCCAGGCATCTAGTGCGGAGTAAATTTTCTGACTGGGTTGAATAAAACCCTCTTTCCCCACTGCCAATCAGAAATAGTTTAAGGCAGTGAGAGGAGGACTTAAAGAGTTACACTGCTTAAGACTAAGCACAATATTGGCTGGGCGCGGTGGCTCACGCCTGTAATCCTAGCACTCTGGGAGGCCAAGGCGGGAGGATCACTCAAGGTCAGGAGTTCGAGACCAGCCTAAGCAAGAGCGAGACCCCATCCCTACTAAAAATAGAAAGAAATTAGCTGGACAACTAAAAATATATAGAAAAAAATTAGCCAGACATGGTGGTGCATGCCTGTAGTTCCAGCTACTCGGGAGGCTGAGGCAAGAGGATCGCTTGAGCCCAGGTGGTTTAAGGTTGCTGTGAGCTAGGCTGACGCCACGACACTCTAGCCTGGACAACAGAGTGAGACTCTGTCTCAAAAAAAAAAAAAAAAAGACTAAGCACAATATTGAGATTGTCCTAGCTGGGCTTATGGGCAGCTTCTAGGATTCCTGCAGGCATTCAAAACTGTGATGGTTCGGAATGCTTCTCACGCATCCAGACCCACAAATGTGATTATAAAATAATGATCTGATTTTGTGAGTAGCTTGTGGAATCAACCATGTTACTTATAATCATATCTCTTTATATGTGAACATATGGATTGACTCAAAAAAAAAAAAATCCTTTGATGAACTGATTTTAATTGGCACTATCTGCCCTGCAGAACCTTACAGACATTATTTTTTTTTCCCAAACAACTAATTTCCTCTTCGTGCCCCAGCGCACCTGCAGCCCTGGGGGGGCTCACCCCCTCCCCCAAACCCCAGAGAGTATGTACAAGCAGCAACACGGACTGTCCTTGAGTTTAAAGGGACAGCCCCAGACAGAACGCTCTGAAACAATGCTGACCATTCTATCCCAGGAAACAATGCTCACAGCTGCACATGGAAACCCAAGCGCTCCAAAACCCACCGTAGGGAGAGAAACCACTGTGCTCCTGCTGGGATTCTTGCTCTTTATGTACAAATCACACCACATCCTGATAGTTTTCAGCTCCACACTCCACCTGTCTGAGAAAGGCTCTCGCCCATATCAACAATCACTGCAATCGAGAGCAGTTCTTGCTTCTTTCGGGATGGGCACCTCCATGGAGGAATGGCAAATGTGGGCCAGACCCCCACAGCTATGTGTGTACCGATGGCCACACAAAGGTTTCCTCTTGACCCTTCTAAATGCAAACGTGAGCAAAGTCAACACTGCTGCATCAGCACGCGATCCTGCTTAACGAGAAAAAGGCTGGACTGCTAAGGTAGAGTTGCATGAAAAAAATGACTTTCTAATGACCTGGCTCTCTGACAGGTAAGCAACCGCAGACGCCACACCCGCTCTCTGGAGTCAGGAATGCAAGCAGTGGCTAGCGCTCCCTGGACCCCTGAACGTCACAGGAATCCAAGCGACCCGGGCCAGCTGGCTGCCAAAGCAAACGGCGTCCAGGGACTCCCCGGCCAGAGCTAAGTGTGGGGACAGCAGTCCTCAAATAATGCACAGGGCCTCTCTCTCTGTCCTGCCCCTCTCAGGCGGAAGCTACAAGATCAGGAGCCAGCAAAACCCTGCTGGGCAGACCCTCCAAGTTCAGGGTCAGTTCAGCTCGCTCCAGGAAAGCGCGGAGAGGTGGCTTATTCCCAGCGGTACCATTTGCTCAAGCTCCTAAGTGCCACGACAGCCCTCTGGCCTCCCGGCAGGCAGGCAAGCCACCTCAGCCCCTGAAACATGCAGGCTTCTGCTCGGGTTACAGAAACTCATATTTTAAATTGGGGAAAACTCTCTCTGGGGTGCTTAGGAGGAATTCCTGCAGCCCATGTCATTCCCTACTTCGGGGACTGCACTAAGATCAGCCTATAAACGACTCAGTGGTTCTCCAGGGGCCCCTTTTACAGCCTCCCCTACGGAACAGGCAGCCAGGCGGGGTGGGTGGGGGAGGGGAGGGAGAATGGTGCTATCTGAATGCTTTTTTGCCCAACTCATGGGTTCTGGGCTGGCTCTACCAGCCACAACCTTGTCTTCTTGGAGCCCATGAGGGAAGATGCAATGTTACTGCCAGCTGGGTTTTGCACTCATTGCTCAAATGCAGATTTAAAACTGCAAGCATGAGATCACAGGAGAAAGGAGCTTATTGATTTGGGTAAGGAGACTTCCAGTCCCTGGTGGGGGAAAAAAACGGAGAACCTTGCATGGAATGTTCTAGACTAGACAGAGGTACAGGGTTCCAAGCACCGTCTCAGGATGCTCTGTGGTTCTAGCAGGAAGTGAATTTAGGAACCTCTGCATTTGATATTGCCTCTTTGGATCCTCCTCCCTCCAAAACACACACACACACATACACACACATACATACACACACACACACACCATTGAAAAGAGCAATCTTAAAAAGATTCTGAGCACTGGCAATGAACAAAGTTTCAACGAGTATTTCCTGTATTTTCTAATCCTAGAAGTCCCCTTCCCAGGCCTTATTAGGGCCCCATACCCCCATTTCAAGGGGCCTCTCAATTTTCTAAATTGCTTTCCAACACTCAAATAACCAAAGTATTTCACGAGGGAAACCCAGATTTCTGTCTTCTCTTGCAAAAACGTGGAAGCGCAGGCAGCTGCGGCTGGTACCTCCTCCTCTCCCGGTGACAGGCAGCTGGCTGGCTCTGAGCAGTCACTTACATCACAGGCTGGGCTGTGAGCCCGGGAGCTCCATCCACATGGTCCCCCGGCCTCGCTCACCCTTGTCCTTTGCCTGCCTGGCCCTAGGAGGCATTTGAGTTTATGACCCTCGCTCTCAGCATGCCCTGGAAAATGTTGGATTTGCCAATTTGTCCAAAGCACAAGTGAAGGATACTTAATGCACACGTAGGTGCATGATGTTCTCAGTGATCTGGGAATGCGTGTTTAAGAATGCCCCCCCTTTTCCCGTGGGGTTTAGAGCAAGGTGGTAAGATGAGGCACACCTAAGCAGAGACGCATTCTAGGAGGCAGTGGGGTACTGGGGCTTTGATACTCAGCCCTGGGAAGTCAACTGGCCTTTCTGGGCCCCTTTAAAAATGAGCACTTGGCACAACTAAACACAGGGGAAGGGGTTGCAATGCTCTGTTAGCACAGAAGGGTGACTACAGTTCACGGTCATGCGCTGTATAGTTCAAAATAGCTAGGAGAGAGGATTTTGAATGTTCGCAACCCAAAGAAATGATAAATGGTTGAGTGATGGATACGCCAATTACCCTGATTTGATCGTTACACATTGTGCATGTGTATCGAAATATCACATGTACCTTATAAATATGTGCAATTATGTCTCAAAAAAGAAAAAAAGATTAAGAAACTCTTTACAAATGAAAAAAATGAACACTTGTAAGGTTAGACTAGATGGAAGGCTTTCAACTCACTTTTTTTTTTCCTTTAAATCTTGGAGACTCTTCTTCCATGAAATTTTATACAGAATGAAAAGTTGAAGGTGGGGGGTGTGGGAAGGTATATCTCTTGGCCCCCATCTCCTCGGCTTCCCTTCTTCTCCTTGCCCCAGAGGGACCTCAACTGCCAGTCAAGGCTCTCTATGTCCCAGGTGGAGCTTTAATGGCCTGGGTGATGCCTAAGGTCTTCTCTAGACTCTTGTGTTCTGTGTCTTTCTGGAAGCCCTGGGTGGGTGGGGAGAGGATAGATGTGACATGATATTCCCTAGAATACCATGGGAGAGACAGTGGCAATATTCACAGCCTCCTACACAAGGAAGGACAATGCAACCCTGAAACTATAACATGGAAGGTTAAGTGACATCATCTCAGAAGCATTCCAAACCCAGGTGAAGTAGCACCTAGTAGAAGAGGAGCAGCAAGAGGATGCGTGTAGAAATTCGTTCTTCCTCTCTCATACACACACACATGCACACCAAGATGGACACTCAGGGAAAACCAGACAGACTTAAGACTCAAATACCTGGTATCTGTGTATTGTACATCTCATTTCTCTCTGCCCCATACCCACTCCTGGTAATAGCTCCTCATTTTCCCTTCGAAGCGACCATCCCTTCGGCTTCTCTAACCATGGTTCAGCTGAAGGTGACCCTATCACATCTAGTTTTACTGATGAGCGTGGGCCTCTGTTCTAGCCAATCAGATCACTGTGGACTTTTGGTGTCAGTGATTGGCTAAGGGATGGCACATGACCTAAACTGGGCCAATGGGTGACCTCCCTAAGATTTTTGCTGGAAATATATGTATATATGTATGAACTTGCTTTTACCAAGGGTTGCTGGGCTGATAGGATCAATCTCAGAGGTATTAGGGGCCACTTTTATCACCTTGTGTGAAGAACATGCCCCTCAACCAAGCCAACAGAGTTAGGCACAGCTAAGTAATGGGAAGAGACCAATATTGAATTGCAAGATTTGAATACCTAGATCTAGCTGAGCCTAAAGCTAGACATCCTTGTATTTTTCCATTGCTTGAGCCAATGAATTGTTATTTGCTTTTTGTTTTGTTTTATTTTCTGCTGAGGCCAATTTGGGCTGGGGTTTTGACACATGCATTCCAGAGAATCCTCCTGACTGATATAATCTTTCTGCACCACCACCCTGTTTTTCAACTTAGTCAAATACCTCAAATTCATACCAAGCCTTTCTTACTATCAAAATCAGAGAATTAAAAAAATAAAAGGCAATTTTCATTATCTCTATAATAGTTACAAATCTTTAACACTACTCATTAGACAACTACTTTCGGTCAGATGTCCAAATCCACCCATTCCTTAAAATGACTCACTTTTCTTGGTTAACTGTGATGCTCAAAGCAGGGCAGTCAATCAAGTAATTGTTGCTTATGATCTTTTTCTTCTGTGCTATTTGAGGGACCCTTACCTAGCCTCATTTATTTATTCAGTTCCACTCACCATTCAATGCTGAAAGACATCATCTCACGAACACACATAATCTTTTAAAAATGAAGAATTTCTGGTCCTTAACTTACCACAATATAGAAGATAGAGCTTATTTTTCAAAAGACAAATAGACAAAAATCCAGCATTACGAGTTAAAGAAAAACAACCACTTTACAAAATGATTTGTTAAAAAACTTCTTTCAATAGCAAGATTCATATAGCAAGTGGCTTGCCTTGTAAAAGAATTTTTAATTACAGAAATAACACACAAACATCTTTTGTTTATAAAAAAAATTAAAACATGCCTAATTAGCTCAAATTCCTTTTGATCACCTCCCCTTTCCAAAAGAAACAACTGTCACCTACCTGGAATGTGCCCTCCCAGATCTTTGTACTTATAGATCTATATAGTTTGGTATGTATGTGTTTTCCCATAAATGTCAAATGTTATGTGTTATTTTGTTACTTTTTTTTCCTCTCAATAGCATGACTTAGAGATCTTTCCTTGTTAGTACACATACGTTTGTCTCATTATTTCTAATTCTATACTTTATTTAACCATTCTACTGTTGATGGACATGTGGGATATTTCTAATTTTTCCTATTACAAACAACACTGCAATGATCCATCAAGTTATACGCCTCCATGTATATGTAACACAAGGACTTCTCCTAGGCTTATGCATGCTTACTTTTCCAGGCAGAAAGCTGTTAGGTAAAACAAGGTAGACTTTTATGATATTGACAACCAGCAAAAATACAGCTCCAAAGAGAGATCATATGAACTAAAGTTGTTTTTGCCTTCACTTTTTAAAGATCAGATGACTTTGCTTCACTTTTTCCAAGAATTGCTGTATCTTTAAGGAAGGTTGCCTAATTAAGACAGAAGCCATAGCTGGTACTCAACATCCATTTTTTTTCCTGATCTAATTCCCTCCCCTCTCTACCACCTCCCTGACAAGAATTTCAGGACCATCTCTCTGCCCTTAATTGATGTGTTAATTATAAGGATTATCTATTCATCAAAGTACAGCCTTAAAGACTTACTAAGTCACAAGTCAAGATATGTATTTTAAAAAGCAAAACCGCTCCCTATAGACGAAATCCGTTTTTAAAAGGAAATATATGATACATACAAAATAACATACACACGGTGTATCCAGTACAAAGAATAAAAAAGACCCTGTACACTCCCATCCAGCTTAAGAACATTCTCCAAATAGTTGATGCCCGTTGAAATCTCCAGCCCAATTATCCTAGTCTCCTCCTTTGCAGAGATAAACATCGTTCTGATTTTTATGTTTACTTTTCCTTTGTTATTATCCCTTTATTATGAAAATTTTCAAACATGCACAGAAGTGGAGAGAATAACTTAATGAATTCCCACCTACCCAACACACGGTTTGAATGATGAGTCAACATGTTGCCATTCTTGTTTCGTCTATTCCCCACCCCCACCCCCATTCTTATTTCCTGGGGTGTTTTAAAGCAAATCCCAGAGACCATACCATTTCATACCTAAGTACTTCATGAGGTTTCTCTAAATAAAGAGGACTCTTTAAGAAAGGAAACCCCAAAATCATAACTACCATGTCATTACCACACATAATTCATAATTCCTTAATCTCACCTAACATCCATCCATGTTCGAATTTCCTCAACATTCATAAATGTCCTTTTATAGTTAGCAAAAAAAATTATGTAAAAAAGTCAAATTAGGATACGAACAAAAGAAAAACATTATTTAAAAAAACATTTTACTTAAACCTTTACCAAGCGGCCAATCTTTCCTTCAAATCAGCATATAATAGTGAGGTTTCACTCCATCCTCAATGGCTCACTGGACATTACCAATTATAGTCAAGAAAGCTAAGTGAGGACAGTTTTCTCTTGTCACCTCCCCCCATATCTGCCACAGTGTACGACAGAGCCATTAATGTACGGGCATAGCAACTGGTACTGTTTTAAGATTCACAAGTGCACTGATGTGGATAACAAATGAACTAAATTATCTAGTGACTATGGTGTTAAAACGTGACTAATATACACTCTGGGCCTTATTTTCCAAGCTTAAAAATAAATTGGGTATACACTATGGGGTATCTGGGTTTAGAGCTTGTTTATTTTGCTTTCTTTAAAGGAAGCATATGATTAATTCAAATTCGGCCATTCATGAACATTTGCTTCCTTGTTCTGTTTGCTTTTTATAACCACAAGGAAAAAAAAACAATGTATGTTTGGAAAGCAGTTATACACTTGACAGGTAAACGTGGAAACTGCTTCTGTGGGGTTTGGGTCCTGCTTTTCCTGATGTATTTATCAACAGCCAGGAGACACATGAAAATTCATCTTTAAGCTAAAGGGTGAGATTTTGTGAAGTAAGCTACTTTTATAAATCAAATGCCTTATTATCATTGCTGATATTCCAAGTGCACCTCTATTTAAGGGAATACAAAATATGAAAGATTCAAAAGTTAAAGACTGACATTATAAACTATTGATTGCCAGGCATGGTGGCTCATATCTGTAAACCTAGCACTTTGGGAGGCCGAGGCAGGAGGATCTCTTGAGCCCAGGAATGAGAGACCAGTGTGAGCAATGGTGAGACCCCCATATCTGCAAAAAATAAAAAATCAGCCAGGAATGGTGGCACGTGCCTGTAGTCCCAGCTACTCGGGAGGCTGAGGCAGGAGGATCGCTTGAGCCTGAGCCCCGCTATTGGAGGCTGCAGTGAGCTATGATGATGCCACTGCACTCTAGCCTGGGCAACACAGCAAGACCCTGTCTCACAAATATGGAAAATTTCAAACATACATAAAAGTAGAGAGAACAATGTAATGGAACACGGTCTCTGTCATACAGAGACCCCAAAATCATCTCCTGCCCCCCCTCATTTTCCAGATGCAGCAAATCACTGAGCCTCATTCACCCCACTTGAAAACACCTCCTAGACCTGTCCCCTTTTCTCCATCCTCCTGACGCTACTCCCTCCCTCTCTTAGGTCTAGCCCCGGTGACCTCATCTGAACCCTAACATCTGGAAAGATCCCCGACTTCCCAGCTGCGGTAGGTAAGTAGAATGTTCAATGGTTCATCTTGGGAGGGCGGCTGGTGGTACAGTGTACCCAAACTGCCACTGGCAGCTAGTCCCATATTTCTCCGAAAATAAGACCTACCCATAAAATAAGCCCTGGCAGGATGTCTAAGCATGTGCACACTAGAAGCCCTACCCTGAAAACAAGTCCTAGTGACGGGTGTGGCTGCGCAGCGCATCTGCACAACCCATGCGTGTCGTCGTGGAGTGGGAAAGAACATGAGCAGCCCTTCTCATCTGCCCCGTGACAGCTCTGGTGCTTGACATGAGAGATCGGGGCCAATGGTTCTAAAGGAAAGAGTTGCAAGAAATTTAGGATGGAATTCAGGGTTTGGAGAGCTGGGATGATGTTCCAGAAGACGACGACTTAACTATATTTGAATCAATGTAGATGGTCGTACCGTCCTTAAAAAAAAAAATAACACATCCCCTGAAAATAAGTCCTAGGGTGTCTTCTTGAGGAAAAATAAATATAAGACCCTGTCTTATTTTTGGGGAAACACAGTATCAAAATAGCACACAAGACTTTAAACATTGCTTCCATTCAAAAATTAAAAAACAAACAAACAAATCCAACAACTAGGTATTTGAAAGATGGCAGAGTGAGTTTGAGCACTTTTTCCTAATTGCTACCTCCAAAGCAATGAATTAATTGTTAACTACAACCCAACTCTACCGTGTTGTACCAGTAGTAGAAAGGGAGTGGGTCAGGTGCTGCAAATCCACAGCAATCCGAAAGTTGACTTTCGACACCGCACACAGGGTAGGGCCAGACGGTGGCCCTGTGGCCCACTGGTCAGACTTGCTGCTGTTTCCCGAGGCGTGAGCCGAGGTGGCACCAACCCAGCGTGAGCAGAAACCACGCTCTGTTCCCGATGAGGAGGTGAGCTACAAGCAGGGTGTTCCCAGGGGCCGGTGACAGCACATGAAAGGGATGGTGACACCACACAAAAGGGATGGGTGACCACATGGCTTGTTCTGACCCTGAAGAATAACTCTACCGAGTGTCCTGACCCCTTTGGTGACCTGCCACCAACATGCCTTCTCTCCCTTGCTCCCTTCTGCACACGCCAGGTGCCAGGCTCCGTTCTGGGCGCTGGCACAGGTACACCTGTGGCCGTGCCCAGCGAGTCCTGAGCTCATGGCGTTTTCATTTGGAATCTGCGCAGCACGATCAGGGATCACCCACGACCAAGGCAGGAAGCGACAAAGCCCAGGCTGGCCCCAGAGGATGCTCGTACCGCACACGGCCATGAGCGACACATTTCACACGTGGAGGATGAGCCACCAGCCCCAGCCACTACCCTCCCAGGCCGGACCTAATGTCACTCACCTCCCTCTTGAGTCCTTGCACCAAATCATCACCTGAAACGTCTCAGAGGTGCATATTACTGTCAGTGTCAAACTCTGAGGTGGGTGTTCTAGATGTGAATGACCCCAAGTACTCAATTTCCTGCAACTGTCCCCGATCTGAAACTATTCGTCACCCCCTAGGTCAGGGGCCCTCAAACGTTTTAAACAGGGGGCCAGTTCACTGTTCCTCAGACCGTTGGAGAGTGCGCACTGTGGGCCCAAGACAAGTCGGCTGCTAAGCAGGACAGGCAGCGGTGGCAAAAACACCCGGTGGGCTGGATAAATGTCCTAGGTGGGCAGCATGTGGCCCTCGGGCCGTAGTTTGAGGACCCCTGCCCTAGGTGGTAAGAAATTGCTGAAATGTCAATACTGTGCCACCCAAATGACACCCTCCAAAATGTCCCGTGCCCAGGGTGGGGGGAAGGGGGTCTTCTGTTGGATTACAAAAGGCAGGAGAGATCTGGGGGAGCTCCTTGGCTCAGATCTGAGTTTGCGAGGTCCTAGCTGTGTCTTCTTGGGTGAGTTATATGATCTCTCCATGATGCGATTTCCTTGCCTGTAAAGTGACGATAATGCCAATATCGATGGCTACATTGCTGGGGTGGTTCAATGAGTTAACACATGCCCGGTGCCTAGACCAGAGTCAGCCACGTAGAAGACCCAGGGAATATTGGCTACGATTATTGTTGGGGTTGGTACTGCTATTTAGTGTCAGAGATTTATTTTATTGTTTGGAAAAATCCCACCCCTAACTGGAATGGGGGTTACAAAGAATATCAAAGGAAAATATTTCATTTCTTTCTTTTCTTAAAAAGTTTGTTACTAAGTTTGAACTTGGAGCGATAGGCATACTAACGGCTCTGACTCAAGCATTGCAAAAGCTATCCATGTAACAAAAACATTTGTAGCCCCTTAATATTTTGAAATTAAAATAAAACAATGGGGAATCTGGCCTTTAAAACTTAAAAAAAAATTTATTTCAGCATATTATGGGGATACAAATGTTTAGGTTACGTATATTGCCTTTGCCCCACTCGAGTCAGAGCTTCATGCGTGCCCATCCCCCAGACAGTGCACACCACACACATTAGGTGTGAATATATCCATCCCTCTCCCCCCTCCCATCTGCCTAATACCTAATGAATGTTATTATATGTACATTTAAGTGTTGATCAGTTAATACCAATTTGACGGTGAGCAACTGTGGTGCTTGTTTTTCCATTCCTGTGATACTTCACTTAGAAGAATGGGCTCCAGCTCTACCCAGGATAATACAAGAGGTGCTAGACCACCATTGTTTTTTGTGGTTAAGTACAACTCCATGGTATACATATACCACATTTTATTAATCCACTCATGTATTGATGGGCACTTGGGTTATTTCCACATCTTTGCAATTGTGAATTGTGCTGCTATAAACATTCTAATGCAGATATCTTTTTTTCCTTTGGGTAGTTGTCCAGTAATGGGATTTCTGGATCAAATGGTAGTTCTACTCATAGCTCTTTGAGGTATCTCCATATTACTTGCCACAGAGGTTGTACTAGTTTGCAGTCCCACCAACAGTGTATGAAGACCCCAAAGGCAATCACAGCATCAACAAAAATAAATAAGTGGGACCCGATCAAATTAAAACGCTTCTGCACAGCCAAGGAAACTATCACAAGAGCAAACAACCTACAGAATGGGAGAAAATATTTGCATGTTACACATCCAATAAAGGGCTGATAACTAGAATCCACAAAGAACTCAGGAAAACCAGCAAGAAAAAAAAAATCAAACAACCCTATCAAAAAGTGGGCAAAGGACATGAACAGCAACTTTTCAAAAGAAGATAGGCTAATGGCCAACAAACATACGACAAAATGATCAACATCTCTAATCATCACGGAAATGAAAATCAAAACCACAGTGAGATATCACCTGTCTCCAGTGAGAATAGCCTTTATCAGAAATTCCCCAAATGATAAATATTGGTGTGGATGCGGAGAGATAGGAACACTGCTTTTAAACTTCTGATACTCTTTTCTGCCACCCCATTTCCTCGTGAGGTGTGAGGCCCCATTTCACTCTGGGTCCTGAATATTCTTGAGCTGAGTTATTAGGACTACTGAACGTTAATCGCCATGGCTCCAGTCTTATGAGCATCCTTGCCAGCATGATCCTCCTAAAACACAGCCCTAACATGCTCTTCTCCCACCCAACAACGCTGCCTTGTTCAACACTGGATTAAGGGCAAGCTTTGCATCCTTTCATGCTGGCATCTTACTAACCCGGCCTGGCCCACCCTGCCAGTCCCCACCTCCACTCCAGCTATATCGCCCCCATTGAGACCACCCACAAATATATTCCTGGCCATTTCTACTTCTGTCCACCACAGCAGTGCCTTTGGAAGAAAATCCCTGTTTTCCTCTCTAAACCCTTCTATGTTAAGGCTTTGATTCGTTCATGAAGCCTAACCTATCTACTGTTACCTACATGAGTGAATCTATCCACCACTCTTCTGCTCCTCTTGAGCTATATCATTTCTTTATTCCCTTAGTTTGGTTGGGTTTTGCCTCCTATAGGCAAGTCTGATCTCCTAAGATAGACTCTAAATTTCTCAAGAGCAAGCATAGCATCACATATTCCTTTTGTATTCTACCTTCTCTTCCCTTCCCCTACACCAAAGTCTAGATAGGCAATTCAGAAATATTTGTCATCTTGGGAACTTTTTGGATAGTTTATCATTGCAAACTCTTGCTAAAGTCTGGCCATGACTTAATGAACCTGATTAAAAGTTGCAACATCCGGCCAGGCCCCATGGCTCATGCCTATTTAATCCTAGCACTCTGGGAGGCTGAGATGGGCAGATCATTTGAGCTCAGGAGTTCGAGACCAGCCTGAGCAAAAGCAAGACCCTGTCTCTACTAAAAAGGAGAAAGAAATTAATTGGCCAACTAAAAATACATAGAAAAAAAATTAGCTGGGCATGGTGGTGCATGCCTGTAGCCGTAGCTACTTGGTTGGCTGAGGTAGGAGGATCGCTTAAGCCCAGGAATTTGAGGTTGCTGTGAGCTAGGCTGATGCCATAGCACTCTAGCCCGGGCAGAGTGAGACTCTCTATCTCAAAAAAAAAAAGTTACAACATCCAAACACACAACCACAGCTGCCTTGGTTTGCCACGGGGCCCTCAACAACCAAACCCATTCCCCACTTGTTTTCTGCCTTGGATGAAAATCTCATCTGAGATTTTCTTCTGAGCTTCTTTTCTTTTCTTCTCGACTTCTCATCTGAGCTATGGGCGTCTTCCAAAGTCCTTTCCACTGTCAACCAGGACATGACATTAGAGGCGACGCCCCCCACTCGGGTCTCATTTCCCTTTAATAAACATTTTCCTATAGTTTGGAGGTTCTGTGGCATCTGCCTCCCAAACAGGGCTCATCCATCCTGTCTCTCATGTCCTCACTTCCGCATGTGGGCCACTGTCATCACTCACCTTGATGGCAGAAGATGACTCCCAACTATTCCATCTTCAGTCTCTGTCACACCTAATCTAGCAATGACTCATTCCGCAAATACCAATCGTGCGCCTACTATGCAAAAACCATAAATAATAATGTTGGGAAGATGTGGATATAATACTAGACTCTCTTGGTGTCAAAGGAAAGCCTTATTCGATTCCATATTTGGTGAGAACAAGGTGGGGGACGTTGACCTCTAGATTCTACCCCAAGCCACCAGAAAACGAATGGGGCTCCTTGAATTATCTCCAGCTTGTAGACCAAATGAAACCTTTTCCTTCGAGCTGTGCTACTAAGCAAAGAGAAAAAACAAAATGATGGGCGATAAGAATATAAGATGCTACGACACACACCTACATCTCCATCGAGTCAGCTCAGGATAAAGAATGAAGGGAAGGGTTGTGATGAAGGATCACGGCACAGAACGGAATGCAAAACCTTTTGTCTCAGCTAATAATTGTGTTTTCGGCCAGAATTACCACTTGGTTGCAGCCAAAATGATAGGTTTTTATTTTTAAAAAAGATTCCATTTCCACGATGGTGTTCTTTGGTGTCTAAATAAATGGCTTCCTGTAAGAGTGGACTTGCCAGATGGATCTGAGAAAAGATACTCAGTTCTCCCCCTAAGGAGTTAAGGAGTTGTCACTTAAGGCCACTGACATCTAAAATTTTCTTCAATATGTAATAATTCTATTTAATATTCACCTTTCTGAATCTTATTATGGTAGTTCCCCCATAGCCCCCTCACCTTCCCCATGTGTAAGCCTGTGTCATTAGAGTTCCTATGTTGCAGTATGTTACAACATGGAACTGGTATGAAATTGGGCAACTGTAAGAAATGACAGATTTCAACTGTACAGCCATAGAGCAGGCAGCTGGGTCAAGGATGCTGGATGGTTAGATGGAAAGGAAATCCCCCAGAGGGCCAGAGATTTCTAAAGATCAGCTGTGTGGCATAGCACAGAAAATTCTAGAGCGCGGCAGAGTGAGACTACAGCCCAAGTCTCTTCGAGCAAAGAAACGATGGAGACATGTGGTATCAGAGCACCATCTGCTGGCAAAGATGTGCCAATGTTTTCCACACAATACTTTCTACAGTATGGTAATTTTGATCCTGTTTATTAAATAAATAAGAAAAATGAGATTCTTTATAGGTGCAAATGAGACAGCTACGAAAACATAGTTGTGGTTTTGCATTACTGGGGCTGGGTATGTGAATGCTATTCGTCAGAGAATTTTATTACACTATTAATAATATGGCTAGTATTTTTGTTGTTTTAAATAAAGCAATTTTATCTCAATGCTTTCTTGATCTCAACTTTAAAACTTTAATATTATAAATGTAAAATATCATCACAAAGAACTTTGGTAACCTAGTCTTTTTTTTAAAAGAAACTAAGCTAGTTTTAAATACTGATGTTTCCTTTATAATAGCTAAATCTAGACTTGTTTTAATGGTTTCTTCCAAGTTTTTTTTTTCTATTAGGCGCTATCTTTACAAGCAAATGTATAAGTGCTCCTTTATTTACCTGAAGATTCTGCTGAGATCATAAATCTTATGTGAGTGCTATTTACAAATCATGGTTCTGTTAAACATCTGGGAATGCATAACCGAAGTGTAACATTACACGCAAATAATTCTTTATTATTAAACCTCAAAGAAGTATGCTTTCGTTGTTTAAATGCCAGCCTTCAAAAATAGCACTCTTTACATTTAAATCAGATCCTTTATTCATAAAGCTTTATACAAAATATTATTCCCATTGCTGTTTACACAACCTTATCCAATGAACAATGAAAAATTCTTCCTTTGCTTAAGTTTGGTAGTTTTTGATCATACATGACCATCACCTAATGCTTTCCCCCATGTACTTTTGCAAAGTCTTAAATGAAAGAATACAAGTCCATTTCCAAAAAATATAACGCAGCATTTATTGTGTCTGAACTCAACTCTCCCGGTGCAACCAGGAATGTGTCTTGAGAAACTTGGTAAATGCTTTGAACTTCTTTGAGGCAGAAAGGCATCACCAGCTGAAATTAAAAACCTACAATTAAGGCTTTTATACCGAACTTATACATAGATCAAATTGTGCTCTCTGACACACAGGCAAGAAAGCCAGAGGGGGTAGGGGGAGAACCTGGACAGATGTGTTTTTGTATTATGTCGACGATCTCTGCATCTGAAACATAACTCAGTGAACCAGAAATCCCAGCCGCGTGAGTTCTTCTCTGCAGAGAAAAGAGATGTGAACACAGTATCCCGAAGTCACAGGGCATGTGCTGATAAACATCTACTTATTCCCAGTTCTGCCTTTTTTATTAAATGGAAATTAATATTACACTACAGGCTGTGTATGTGTGACTCTCTTGCGGGTGTGTCACTCCTATCCAGGTGACCACCTGATGTACCTTGTGCTCAGCATTAATGAAAACAGTTACATGGGGAAACACATAGGAATACTGGGTTAGTTAGCAAGTGTGGCGTAACAAATGAACGCACATAAAATGTACATGTGATTTAATTAGCTGATAATGGGTCATGAGTTGGGGGGCTAAAGAAAGGAAACATATTCTTTCGGACACATAAAGGTGCCATTCAGGAAGAATAGATTTGTTTTTACTCTGTCCTTCTCGGCTAGGAGAGCCACCTGTGCAAATACACGGGGCTCAAGTCAGATGACAGGCAGGGTTTTTATGGTACCAGGAAGATTTTCATCTCCATGACAACCTTCCTGGTTCCAAACAGAGAATGTTATTTTTCTGGAGTCCACACATCCTAACCACACCAGCAGACCCCATTTGGGCCTGACATGCATGTGAACATCTCTCCTGGACAGCCTTTATTCACTGGGACTGCTTCTGCCAAGTCATTAATGGTTGATTACATATCTGCCATATTTTGTGATGACTCCATCTTCTGAGCGCTTCATTTTCAAGAAATGAAGTCATGCTCTGACTCAAACCACTCCCTGGAATTACAAACCACTTTCCCATCTCCCAAAGTATACCACTTTCTATTAAGGAGGACTTATGCCCACATAAATCGCCAAGATTTTATATATAAAGATAACTGCTTTCGTATCACTTAAGTACATGCATATAATTTAATTCTTCATGATATTGATTAATAACATGATTGATTGATATGTGGAAAAATACACAAAAGGGCTTCCTGGGAAATTCTCTCAAAATAAATATGGAAAAAAACAAAACAATGATGTTCTTATGTGAACGGGCTTGTGATATGAGAAGGAGAGTTTTTGTAGCAACTCCAGAAAGTGCTCCCGGCTCTTTGGAAATGCTATTCTATCAAGTTTTTGATTTATAGCCAAATCCCATTCCTATTCTAAGATAGCTTGACACCCGAGGGAGATGGTTTGGAATTTAAGAGTATGAGATTACAGGGCTGAGGGCAAAGATTCTGCTCTTTTAATTAAGAATTAAGTTATACTTCTATACATGGGTGCCATTTTATGTAACTGGTTTCCCACGAACAATTATTTGGGGCACTTTTTATACCATGTGCTCCTCTGACAGAGCCCTTAAAACAAACCCCTTTCCCTCAAAGATAGACTTTGATTCCGGATTGAAGGTATAGAATTTGGCTCAGAATTAAGAGTCAAAGAATTTAATTCATGCAGCTTTCTTTACTGTGTCAAGTTTGTTGCTTCAATAGAACCAGACTACAATACACTTGTGTAGAAATAATAACACAAAAATACCCCTTGCAAAGCAAAAATTGCAGAATGTCAATCAGGAAATCAAATAAGAAAAAAAATATCCTATTTGACAAACCAGTAGACTTATCAGCCCCCCAAATCGGCATTTTCTAACTGTCCCAATTGTGAAAGATATTCTGTAGAATTTATCAAATCTTTGAAGCTTGAAATCTTTTTTTTTTTTTGAGACAGGGTCTCACTCTGTTGCCCAGGCTAGAGTGAGTGCCGTGGCATCAGCCTAGCTCACAGCAACCTCAAACTCCTGCGCTCAAGCGATCCTCCTGCCCCAGCCTCCCGAGTAGCTGGGACTACAGGCATGTGCCACCATGCCCTAATTTTTTCTATATATTTTCAGTTGGCCAATTAATTTCTTTCTATTTATAGTAGAGACTGGGTCTCACTCTTGCTCAGGCTGGTTTCGAACTCCCGACCTGGAGTGATCTGCCCGCTTCGGCCTCCCAGAGTGCTGGGATTACAGGTGTGAGCCACCGCACCCGGACGAAGCTTGAAATCTTATACTGATTTTTATTTACTATAAATATTCCTAAACAGTTTATTAAAGAAAGGTTATTTGTTTTCATCATCAGAACTTGACTAGGTATCATAAATTTTCAAACTTTAGTAAGTTTATAGGTGGCTTTTACAAGTTCTTTCTTTTAAAATAGGAGGTAAAGCCAGTGTAAGGAAAAATTAATTCCATTTAAAAGTGAAGGTTGCACTGGACTGAAACCCACCAATCCCCAACAGATTTTCCAACCCATTCCCTCTGTAATGAGTACTCGTCTATCTGCCCTACCTCTGACACGTAGGAGACATCTAACCATCTTCTCGCTAGTCAATGAACTCATTTGTATGTGACAAGGACTCCCCCCAAGGCCACCACAAATCAACACAGCCATAAACCACGGAACTCAGGTGTGGGAAGATGGAGAAAAGGCAGGGGGGAAAAAAAATCAAAGAAATGATGTTCACTGTGGAAATATTTGCACATGGTTTCCCATCCATGTGAAACTCACCATCTCTCCACCGAGATGAAAGACACAAGATGACATCAGAGCAATTATAAAGCCGAATATCAACGTGGCCAGAATAACAGGGTGTAGGTGGTACCTAAAGGCCCAGGACATGCTGGCTCCAGGGCTGGTCAGGCTGAGACTGCAATGTCCATTTCTGACACATGGGCAGCGTTACAGTTTATTGACCACGTAATACATGGTTTGTATCTCGCAAATCTCAGGAAAAGAGAAACCATATTCCGCGAATAAATGCATGCAACAAAGGTTAACAACAATTCAGAACTAGCAAAGGGGCAGAGAAAAGACTTGCTAAGATACTACCTATGGGAAAATAACAAGTCGTCACTTTTCTGGGGAGATATTCATAGCAATGGCAAAAAAGCACTCCACTTCTAGAAATTTTTTTTTAAGAAAAATGCATAAATGGATGGAAGGGCTTACATATAAGAATCTTCAACCCAGCATTGTTTATAATGGTCAAAATGACAATAGTAATAGGGAAGAGGTGGAATACAACATAAATATTAAAAGCCCTGAGGCTAAAAACTACCTAAAATTATTTATGGTATGCTGCTAAGTAAAAACAGGCTATAATACACCAGGGAAAAGATGATCTCTCTTAAAAATATGCATATGTGTGTATAAGCATACATTTCATTCTCCTTTTCTAACACAAACACACACCCTGATGTAAACATAAGGCATGCACCAAAAGAATAACAGTTTTTTTTTTTCCCCTGTATTATGAAATGCCAGCTTACTTCTTGTCACTCTGGGCTCTTCAATGTTTTTTAGAAATGAAGGTTGTATTACTTCAGTAACCTGGAGAAGTTATGGAGTTTGATAATGCCAAGTCTAATTAGAATCGGCAGCTGAACACCGGGCAAAGAAAAGATGGATTTCAACGAAGTCTGAATCTCTAAAACCGCATAGGGAAAGGAAACTCTCAGGTACCAGAGATCGAAAGACATTCCAACAAAAAATTTTGTAACTCAGATGCAGCTGCTGCCAGGCCTGTTCCCCATTTTTTGCGCAACAGGCTTGGCTATGCACTAGAACCTTCCTGCAAAAAAAAACAAAAACAAAAACAAAAAACTCCCCTCCCCCGCAGTTCGAGCTGCAGCTGCCTCTGAACAACCCCCCTCCTCACCATGCTGCCCTGAACAAGTCCCAAGTCCCCGGACAGAGCAATTTCCAAGGAAGGCTTCCCTCCCTTTGATGATGATCAGAACTTGGTACATCAACTCAGCCCTGCATTGCTTTCCAGAAACCTGGAAACCACAGTGGGGAAGTAAAGGGAAAACCGTGGGAAGCAAAGAAGAAAAGCCAACCCAAGTTTCTCCTTGTGGAATTCTGTCATCAGGAAGGCCAGTTTCACCTGGGAGCAATGCCACAGGCTGGGGCTGCTGTCGCCTCCAACCGGGACCAGCTGGGCAGCTCCTTTTGCATGAGACAGTCAGTGACTCGAGGGACCACCAGGGGGCGATCTAGGAGAGAACAGTTTTCTATCCTTAAGGACGACAAGCCCATTATAATGATTTCCAAACTCTAGTCACTGGAGGGTATTAGCTTCCATCCAGGTGAGGCCTGTTTTTAATTTTGATGATAAATATAAACAGGGTCCTTTCTTTTTTAACTTCTCCAGAAACGTAAGCAGGAAGGGCTCTCTGCCAGAGATTGGTGAAAAGGCAGGGCACAAGCTAGGGCACGGAACCGGTAAGTTGGAAAATAAGTACATTTTTTTTCCTCTCCCCTGTCCACTTCCCTAGTCATCGCACGAAGGCCACCTCCTCCAACAGCAAAAGAAAAAGAAAAATAAACCTCTGGCAACAGAGCCTTCAGTGTTCCTTTGAGGTTCTATTTATATGTTATGACTACGGTTTACCCAGACAGACCTAAGAACTCTCTGCAGCAGCGGAGACAAGTCTCCCCGCGTTTATCTGCAAGACCCCCGTGGCACAGTCGCCTACTGCCTGGGGAGGCTCTGCCACTGCCCTTTAACCCTCCCGAGCGGCCGAGAATCCTCTGCGGAAAGGAGGCGAGATGTAAATAATAATTTTACAGACACGCAGGTTTACTCTGCTACTGGCAGTTCTCCTGTGTTCGACTTTTCCTTTCTTATTTTCCAAGCCCACCGCGAGGAAGCGACGCTGCCTTCACGGTCACGTGGGCAGCCAGCCACCCCGGGGAGGGGACCATGTCAGGGCAACACGAGCCACCGAGCTCCTGCCCTGTGGCAGCCGCTGGTTATGTGGTGCGGAAAATGGCGGGCGCAGGGGCCGTGCCCCGCGTGCCACCGGACCCCGCGTGCCGCGGCCTGTTTCCAGCCACGCTGCTTGCATGATCCTGATTGGGTAATTTTTGAATCCCACTGTTTTTGATTGGATGCTAAAGCTTGTTGTTGATTGGATGTTAAAGCTTGTTGCCGATTGGATGTTAAAGCTTGTTGCCGATTGGATGATTAAAGCTTGTTGCCGATTGGATGATTAAAGCTTGTTGCCGATTGGATGATTAAAGCTTGTTGTTGATTGGATGATTAAAGCTTGTTGCTGATTGGATGATTAAAGCTTGTTGCTGATTGGATGATTAAAGCTTATAGTTGATTGGACGCTTCTTGAGCCCTACCGAGAGTATAAAAGCAGGGGCAGAAGGGCAGGAAGAGAGGAGAAGATCGGAAGATGGGAAGAGAGCTCTAACACTAGGTGTGCTGAGCCTGCTGTGGAAGAATAAAGGCTGTTCTCTGACTCTCCGTGTGCCGCTCGGTTCTTTCCCCGGTCAAACGAATAAGAGGTGTGACAAGAGCTGTAACGCTGGCTGTACACGCTGCGGCAACAACGTGCTGGGGTTGGTGGAGTCAGCAGGACACAGAGCCATTCGGTGTCTGTCCTCCCTAGCTGGAGGGACTGGCCCTCTGCGTTCTGTTTGTCCCCCGATTTCTCCTTCATCTGATCATTTCCTCTCCCTTGCCTAGGTCTCCTCTGCTATAAAAACCAAGGCAACGAACGAGATGCTACTAATGTCCCCCCGTGGGGCAGCCAAGGGGGCAGCCTCTCAACACTTATTAACTTACTGATGAACTAGGCTTTGAGTTCTTGGGGGGGGCGGGTGGCGGCAAGAATCTCTCTCATTTGAGATCTTCCAGGATCTCACACCAAATTTCAATCTTAAACTGGAGATTCAGCCTCTCAGGCCTTGGGAAGGAAGACAGCCTTTTCGTCTAAACTGCCTAAGCGAATCCGAACAGTAACTTTCGGCTCTGATTCAGTAATCCATTCTTGCCAAAAGATGCCTGAGTAAACACCAAACAGACAACTTCCTGCCTCGAATCCTGGCACGAGGCACCTCTCCTCTGTGATTCCTCCGAAAACTGATGCAAATGTCTCCACCTGGGGAGACCAGGGCCAGCCCCACCCCACACACACACCCCCTTTCCTTGAAAGCAAAAAAGTTGCAAATGTTTTGAAAACAACAGATTATCTTTAAAGAAGCAGCAACAACAAAAAGCCATTTGTTTCTTCTACCATGACTGATTCATTTGTTGTACACTGGGGGCTGGGGGACGAGAGGCCCTGGAACAAATGTTTCCGATCAGAGGCGAGTATTTTGATAATCAGGAAAATACAAAATAGATTTGCAACCAGCGTGGTAAACTGCTTAAGCTTGAGGATTCAACAGGATCCCGCCTGCACTCTGTCTGCTTTCCATCCATCTCCCTGTCAATCAATTCCTCAGCTGGAAACCAAGCACAACTGCAATAAATACAGTTCGTGGGTGTGGACAGTTAGTGCTCCTCGTATGTGACATATTAAGTCTGGTCTTGTCCAGGAAGCAGCAGCTCCAGTTCTAGGTCTCTACCCGAGAAGAAACGCTAGCACGTATGCCTAAGGAAAAACGTACAAGCAAGCTCACAGCACCACTGCTTGGAAAAGTGGAAAAACTGCAATCTAAATATCCAATACTAGGGGAATGGATAGATCGTGTGCTCCATGCCAGGAAAGAGACCTGAACCAGAACGCATTTTAAAAGATCACATAAGTATAAAACGTACAAGGAAAGAACACATAAAATTCATAGTAGAGATTTACCTCGGCAGTGGGCTAGTTTGGAACAGAGCAGGGAGAGGGGAAAGGATCAGATCCAAGGAGAGCTCTGTAGTTATCTATGTTCAGTAGAGTCCTCCCTTAGCTACAAGGGGATACGTTCCGAGACCCCCAGTGGATGCCTAAAATCTCAGATGTACTGAACTTCATATATACCATGTTTTTTTCCTAGATATACATTAGGCACCGTAAGACATTAAGAACAATAATTAATAAAATAGAACTGTAACAACATACTATAATGAAGTTTATATGAATGTGGTCTCTCTCTCTAGAAATATCTTACTGCACCATACTAACCTATTTTTGGATCATGGTTGACCATGGTTACCTGAAACCTTGGAAGGTGAAACCATGGATAAGAGGGTACCACTGTAACACTCTACAATTCTAACATCAAAATATGGAAGAATATATATTCCGATATCGCTTTTCAACACATAACACAGAGGAAAAAACGAAACATGCAGGAGTGGCACAATAATACCAGTGGCTACTTTTATGTGGCAGAAATTGAACGATTTAACTTCTCCTTTGGGCTTTTCTCTATTTTTCGCCCATCCCTTACTTCCGGTGAAAAAGCAAATAAAGCCAGCCTTTACCCTTACGAGGTGTCCTGGATTCCTATCGTTAGGGAGGATGATGTCTACTGAAGAAGCCTCCAGCCAGTGCAAAAACAGAAGGGCCCAAGCAGGGAACAGGCATTGCTCCTCTCAGCTGTGTCTTGCCCATGCTAGATAAATGTCACCTCTTATAAACCAACCCCAGCCCTGGGTATCCCCCGACCCCCCTTCCACAGCCTCCAGGGCTGGGTTTCAGGGGGTGAAGCTGGTTGGATTCCATACTTGGTCTTACTTGTGCATTGGGACAAACTTTTCTTATTTTCGAATTGCTCCTGGAGGAAATGACTTTGCTGCCCCCATCTCCCCCTGCAAGCTGGTGCTGGGGCAGATGACAGGGACAGATCTGGGGGATGGAGGCAGATAATGGCAGCATTCCTCACCGCCCTGATGTACCACTGGCGACACCAGCACACAAAGCAGGGCGTGTTGTAAAAAAAAGCAGTTCTGCTGGCCAACGGCTGACATATCCACGTATTCTGGACCCAGGATTGGCGGCTGCATGTAAAACAGACACCTCATTGTGCTTGGCTTAAAAAGGAGCCCTTCGGAAGCAGGGCCTTTCAGGCTGACAGCTAAGTCACAAAGGCCCGTATTTATATGAACGGCTTCCAACCGTCTGGGCGAATACATAATATTTCTATTTCATAGAAACCAGGGATGGTAACAGCACAGAAGCCAGAGAGCCCAGAAAGTAAACTTCTGATTAGTACAAATGTGTTTAAGAACCAGAGCTTACAGACTCACAGCAGTTAACACATGCTTTCTGTAAACAAGTTGTTTGTTGTTTTTTAATTTCGTGGCAAATGTAAATAGATCAGCATACACACACATGCATGTCTCAGGAAGGCTCTCAACTTATTAAATCTAGTATGTTCCTGGGAGCACTTTCGGCCAACCAGGCATTAGCAGGGAAGCCGAGTGAGATTCTTAGCTTCTTATTAAAAGCTAGGCAAGCACAACTCAAGAGAGCCTCAAGCAGCCATGGACCATTCCAGATTCAGACAGGAAACACCTGGAACCCCGTGCCCCACTCCGAACGCACTTTACATTTCAAAACAGATGATTCAAAATTGTTCATAAATATTTGTCTTGTTTCAATAAAACACTCTTCAACTGGTTTCATAAACTCTCGGTTCAGAAGGCTTAAATGTACACGCTACTAGTCGTCCACATTCTTTTAACATTGCATATATTTATGCGGACAATATCCTGGAAACATAAAACCCAAAGGCAGGCATTTAATAGCGTCATGAGGGAATTTCAGTGTTTTGCAGGGAAGAATAACTCTCTCCCTTCCATAAATAAAGCCCAAATTATACTTGTTTTCGGAAAAAAAAAAAAGAATTGAAATATAAATTAAACTCAAGTTTCTTTAACTTGCCTATTTTAGTAAATAAGACCCCAGACAAACCCTTCTTTCTGGAGGCTTAAAAAAGCTCTAATATTATTGATTATTAAACCTCCAGCTATAGGCCAGAGTCACACTGCAGGCGTTGTAGCCAAACATTCCCTAATACTTGAACAAGTTGAGCCCTTTAAAATGTTTTAAAAAGCTGTTTTTAGACACTAAAATTGGCTCAGCATGTATGTTGAAAATTAGATTTTTAAAAGACATTGTCTTCATAGTTTTAGTATTGTCCAGATTTTCTACCATGTGCACGGTATTGCTTTATTTTAATGTATAATTTATTGCTTTATTTTAATGTATAATTTTGATCATCAAAAAATGAAAATGTTTTATACACACATGCAAAGAGGAAAGAAGGGAGAAAAGGAAAAAGATGGAACTTTAGCTTTCCAGAGCATTTACAGAGATGCCACAGAAACTAGGGTGCTAGCAAGTGTAACTGAAAATTACCCTGGTGCTGAGACACGACATATCAAGTAGGCTCTACCCAGGCTGCCTGACTCTAGCCTACTGACGTCCAAAGTCAAAAAGAGAACAGAGTAACCCAGGGTTCCTCAAGAGTTAACGGAAAGTGGGTCACAAGAATCAACTTTCATGCACAGGCCAAAGACTGCCATGAGTGAGCTGCTGTTTTTCTTCTATTTTTGGAACAGTTGCAATTTAAAATTCTTCAATTGACCATAAACTACTTACTCTAGTCCAACTAAGAAGTATCAGCACCCTGCTCCAGGTTAATGAAGATTAGGCTTGGTGGTGATAAGAGATTTCATAGTAGCTCTTCGGAACCATAAAAGGCAGTCGTTAGAGGTAATGATAAACTCATTCTGAATACACCAGGCAGCAGATGCTCAGCCTTAGGTTAAAGATTAACATGCTGGACTCTGGCCAGTTAAGAAGTTGTTTAACCAGCGCCTCTGAGAAGCAAACCTGTTAACATTCACATGTCTGTAACTACAGCCACTGTTTTCTCTCCATCCACATCAACTGAACTGCAAGTCACTTTTCAAGCTTTCCCTGCCTCCAATCAGGATGTTTAACCTGCAGATCCTGAACTAAGACCTAAGAGAAAAGCTAATGCGATCTGCCAGTATTCCTGAACCTTTATTGGAACACCCAACTAAAGAAATATTGCTCCCGCGCTAAACTATTCTAACACACAGTTGCATGGTAATTGGCTTAAGTTTGATGTTCTTGAATGGATTTCTATTACTCTTGGAGATAGACACACACGATATTTAGGTATGCCGATGAATTTATTTATGATTGAACAGAAGAATCTGATTTGTTTCTATATGCAAACTTTCCATGACCAGATTCTAGTCGGTGCATTCACAGACACAGCAAACCATATTTAAGGGTCCGGCTGCCACTGGTCCAACAACAGAGAACCATTAGGAGACATTTAATCTAATTTTAGGAACAATGCATTTGAAAAGGGTGATTAGTAATGCAAATGTAAGGGTTGGTATAAGCAACACAAACAAAGGATATTTAGAAGTACTTGTGTGTTGTCTTCAGGATTAGGGAATGCTGCTTTGATCTTGTTGAAAGGGAGATTAAAAAAACCTGGAAAGCTGGGGCTAGGAGGTCTAGGGTCTGTTTATTCCACTTAGTTCAAGTTGGAATTAATGCATTTAAAAGTGTGAGATGATCCTACACTATTCTTTGTGTTATGGTTGGGGCAGGCCCTGGGGCAAATGGTTGATTTAGGCAAATGAACTACAATGTGTAAAGCTATGCATGTGTGTAACAATAAAATATTGTTCTATCAGAATTTTAGATGAAAAAAGATAATGATAAAAAGGGCTGGTTTGGAAGACTGGGGTTGGGGATGGGGTGGTAAGTAGAGTTTACTTAGGTCTTATGTGGGCAAATTTTCTGGTCTTGGTTTGAGCTATGAGGGCCAAGAATACACAAATATACTTGAATTCCTACACGTCTAGTAAATATCCGGCCTAAGAAATTTCAACCGATCTTCTATATTTTGCACTTCACATCAGGTGCCAAGCCAACAGCCGAGTTCTGATCCTTTGACTTGCTTTCCTGGTTGACTGGTGCTGGTTCTGTAACCCAATTTAACTGCTAGACCCCAAGCAATGGCCTAAGTTTGCTGGGTTTCATCTTGGCAGAAATGAACATTCTCTTGAGTTAAAATTGTATAATTGTGGTCCAACAGTAATGACGGGTACCAACTGAAGCTTACCATGTTCCAGGTACAAAGATAAGCATTTCACCTGCACGATCTCATTTAGCCCTTAACAACTCTGTAACGGCGATATCATGAGTGAACCCACTGTACAGATGAGGAAACAAACTCAGCTAGATTACAAAGTGAGAAAGTGATGGAAGCGGTATCTAGAGAGAGTGTATCCATTTCCCAACATGAAGAACCAAACTCTCAAAAATGGGTTTACTCCTAACAAGTTCACTGACAGTCTAGCACTGAAAAGTTCCAAGGATACAAGAGCCCAGGAGTGCTTTTTTTGACCAGGTAACTGAGTGAGCCTCCTTTTCCACCAAAAATCAGCCTTTCTCCAATGCCTAGAAATAAATATACTTTCCTCCCATCCCCAAAAAGTTCCTATAAGGAAATGATCTCACCTACACATTACTTAATCTCTATTTCAAGTGTAACTCCACCCAAGACTTTTGAAAGATGGATTTCTGCAGGAAAACAGAGGCCAGGATATATCAAGATCAAACTCTTCTTTGGAAATTAGCTCTCAGCTCCCCCAAAATAGGTAAGCCCTTGAATAGCTCTGGACAACTGTACTGCGTAGATTAAATCAAGACTTAAAAGCTAAATTTGGTTATCCATAAACTATTAGAACCATTTTCATATGAATTTCACTCGAGTTTTAATTTTTCTAAATAAACAATGCATAGGGGAAGAAGTCTTTTTGAAAAGGATAAAAAAGAAAACATGCCTATGCACACCTCTAAAACAACAGTCACCAAAACTTTGACCACTGTCAATTTTTAATATATTCTTCCAATTAAAAAAACATACTGGTCTATAGGCCGGGCACCGTGGCTCATGCCTGTAATCCTAGCACTCTGGGAGGCCGATGTGGGCGGATTGCTCGAGGTCAGGAGTTCGAAACCAGCCTGAGCAAGAGTGAGACCACGTCTCTACTAAAAATAGAAAGAAAAAAAACATACTGGCATATAGATATCATTTATAAGAAACAACTTATTCAAATACTTGCAACAAAATTTGAAGCTCTCCCCAATTGAGCATTTGCAGATCTACTTCCTTCTTTTTAATAGGGCTTCTCACAGTATAGACGTATTGTCATTTATTTAACATTTAGCTTGTTTCTATACTGGGAGCAGAAGGGGTGCTTTGTTGTGGTGTTAAGTTTCCACTGCACAATGGTACAAGCAGCATCCTTGCCTGCATGTATGTTATGTGTATGCGCATATATACGAATCTTGGCGTACTCTTTTGTGATTACGTTCACAGTGCAGATTATGGAATTTATGAGCTAGACAGAATGCACACTTTAATAGATATTGCCAAAAGCTGCACCAATTTAAACTCCCACCAACGGTTTATGAGAGTGCTTATGTCAACACACTCATCAGCGTTGTATATTATCAAACCGTTGCATCTTTGCCAACATCATTTTGTTGTACATTTTCTTAATTACGGATGAAGTTGAGCACCTTTTCATACGTTTATTGATCATATTCTTGGCTTTCTTTTCTACTGGGTAGTTTGTCCTGTTCCTCGACGTGTAGGAGCACGTTAGGAAAGCAGAAAATCAGATCTTCATCGGCTCTTGCAAAAGCTTTTCACTTTTTATTATACTTTTTTTGCCATATGTAAGTTTTACGTTTTATACAGCCAAAATGATCAATTTTTTTAATGGCTTCTGGGGAGGCTGGGTTAAAAAAAAAAAAAAAACAGATTTAGATTTAGATCTATAAATAGCTACCCATGAAAAATGTAAAAAACAACCCTGGCCAAAATTATCCTCAAGTTCTGACATTTAAAACAAACACTCCAGAAAAGGTTTACACTTGTTACAGGACACAGCGTTCTGGACACCTGCCCAAACCTTCCAGAGCCGAACTCTACAAATCCATTTATGGTCCTGATCTGGTGCCGGCTGTGCTCATTTGCCTATAGACTTGGGCTTCGAGAAGATTCTTTCAGGTCGAAGCAAACACTTTACAAACGATGGAAAACTGAGTTGAAGCTGCTGTGCTGAGATGTTACCCCAGCTGGACTGGAGGACTGGGGGCTCTTCCTCAATCCTGAGACTCGAATTCTATCACTATGGGGAAAACGTCAAATTATTTCATTTCATATTTGAGGGGAGTGTGCATTGGTGCTACCACACCAAGGCGTGCTGAAGCAGCCAAACATCGGAAGGGAGGGGTGTGTGTGTGTTTACTCTATCAAAGGGGACATATGGAAGAATGGAAACTGTGATATTACAGAAAGATGCAGGCCTTACATTCTGGTTCCATCTATTTTCTAGCTTTGAGACTTTGGCTGATCTGATTAACCTATTCGACTCTTGATTTCCTTATCTGGTCAATGAAAATGATAATTCCATTATCTTTCAAGGTTATGAAAGTAATGAGACACGTAGATCCAACAGCTAGTGGTTAGGCTAAAGTAAACTTAATAAACGGTAATTGTGATTACTAAGTAATTCATACATGGTGACTAAATTCTGGAAAGTTATAGTACAATTCAAAACAAATCGCAAGTCTGTTTCTTTTTAATTTATAATCCTGGTTTACGCAAGAATTTTCCAAACAGGTTTTCCTCCTACAGGAAAAGAACTCTCAATATGTTTCACTTAGTAATACTCTTGGCTCCTAAAATTTACCTATAGAAGAATAGATATTAGATAAAATAACTAAAGGCCCTCAAAGGTAATGTCATAGCTAGGTTTAGGCCCAAAAAGATGCTGAAAGATTCTTTAAAAGGCTGGATGACTGAGATGTACACCAGAGGATACCCTCAAAATGACAGACAGGAATGACAAAATTTTTTAGCGAATTTAGGAAAATTCGCTAAAAAATTTAGAGAATATTTGTAGGATCTGTAGCTATGGCAATGAAAATATTCAGTGCGCTATATAATTGAATCCATATCTGTAATTTACACATCTGCTTTGAAATTGGCTTCATATTTCACATGCGAGATGATGTTGAGTTTCTGCAACATCCTTTGCTAATACTTTCTGTGGACCTAAATACTTGCCAGCATCAAAATTACAAATGGGTTAAGACAAAAACAGCTGACCTCACACGCATGACTCAAGTTAGTTTCTTTGATGTGGCATACCCTATAGATAAAGCAACTGTAACTATTAGTCTTTCAGGTCAAAGCAAAACGTTAGCAATGATAAAAGATGAAAAAGGAATGACCCACTCTCAAAAAATTAAAAATAGAATGACCATATGATCTAGCAATTCCACTTCTGGGTAGATACTCCAAAAAATTGAAAGCAGGTTCTTGAGATACTTGTACACACCCATGTTCAAAATGGCATTTTGCATAATAGCCAAAAGGTGGAAGCAACCCAAATGTCCCTTAGTGGATGAGTGAATAGATGAATTGTGGTATATGATACAATGACATATTTATTCAGCCATAAAAAAAAGGGAAATTCTGACACATGCTATAACATGGATGAACCCCAAAGACATTAATGCTAAGTGAAATAAGCCACTCATAAAACAACAAATACTGCATGATTCCACTTATGAGGTAGCCAGAGCAGTTAGACTCATAGAGACAGGAAGTAGAAGGGTAGTTGGCCAGGGGAGTGGAAATAGGTAATTATTGTTTAATGGGTATAGAGTTTCAGTTTGAGACGATGAAAAAGTTCAGGAAATGGATAATGCTGACGGTTGCACAATATGAATGTACTTAACGCCACTAAATTGTACACTTCAAAATAGTTAAGATGGTGAAGTTTATGTTATTTACATTTCATAATTCTTTTTTTAAACTTAAAAAAAAGGGTGAGGTATACCTATTTCCTTAGTACATTTGGGTTTCTGAAACAAGAAACCATGGACTGGGTGGCTTATAAACAACAGAAATTTATTTCTCACTGTTCTGGAAGCTGGGAAGTCCATGATCAAGGCATGGGCAGATTCAGTGTCTGGTGAGGGCCAACTTCCTAGTTCATGGATGGTGCCTTCTGTGTCCTCACGTGGGAGAAAGGACAGAGCAGCTCTCTGGGGCCTCTTTCTAAGGGCACTAATCCCATGCATTAGGGCTCAGCCCTAATCACCTCCCAAGAGCCCCACCTCCTACTACGATCAATGTAGTAATTATTTTTCAACCTGTAAATTTTGTGGTTAAACAAACATCCAGACCACAGCACCTATGTACTGAGGTTCCCAGCAGGAAAAATATACTTAAGATAAACTGGGTTGACTTGCAGAGTGGGTGAAGTGGGGGCAACGCAGGGAATAGACGACAACCGGACCAACAGCAGTGGGGCCTTGGCCAAATCTAGGTCCCAAGGAGAGCAGGCCTGTCCCGTAGGAAGGATGTGCTTTGAGTGGTGGAGTGAACTCCGTGAACTTCCCTCCACGGCTGCAGCCAGCCTGAGACACGCTCACAGAGAGGCCAGGGAAGGAGTGGGCCAACCTCACTTTCCTCCCTCCCTCTAAACTCCTGCAGGGCTCCCACTGGCCATGCCCAAGGAGCACCAGAACTGGATGATGGAGTCCCCTAGGCAGAGAGTAGGGTAGAGAAGAAAGAAGAGTGGTGGTGAGGAGCAAAATCTACGTGATCTATATGCACCATGACGGAGAGGGGCCAAAGCACAGATCTGAATGAGAAACAGCAAGCTGCTGAGCAAGTGGCCCAAGGTAGGAGGAGGGGAAAACACCAACACAAATGGCATTTTCCACCAGCAAATGCAGGCTGGAGTCTAACGGGGCTATACACTAAACTACCAAGACTACTGATTTCTGGGGCAGAGATGCAGAAAGTCAAAAGGGACTTTAGACTGATCTGTAATGTTTCAAATTTTCCTACAAGGAATGTGCTCATGTGCTCCATGTATAGTTCAATATTAATTTTTTAAAAAGTAAATGCAATCATTTATTTGTTTTTATAAAATGGAGCTATCTCTAGCTTTTGCAAAATTGGGTTAAGTAGCCCCGGGCCAGGCATGTGCTAGAAGCTGCGAGTAAAGAGTTGTCACAGAAAAAGGGTCAAGTTATGTCAAGCTCTGTCTATACCAGTGGTTCTGCAAAGGGTGTTCCCTGGATCAGCAGTATCACATCACCTGAGAACCTGTTGGAAATTACACCTGAGCCCAGAACCAGCGAATGAGAAACCCTAGAATTGGGAGCCAGAGCTGTATGTTAGGTCGTGGGCCAGGGGGTCAAAGCCAAATGTTGCTGGACCCTGTGGACCAGAACTGCCATATACAGCAGTACAGTTTGTGCAACATGCAACTGTAGGAGGTGCTATTCATACAGATGATGACAATGGCGCCCCCTAGAGTTGTGCAGTGCAAAACGTGCATACCATACCTGGAAGTCCTGAAAGCAGTGGGAAACACACAGAAGGATTTAAGCAAAGGGATGACGTGATCAGATTTGCATCTGCGAAGATACTGCTGGTGCCCTAATTAGGAGGAGGCAACAGGGAGCTACTTCCAGCCAGTCCCTGTGTGTCTTTGGGGCTGCTAATTAATTGCATCAAGAGTGCACTAAAGTAAAAGACACCTTGAATGGAATCCAAGTTGTCTTTATGGTCAAATCCAGATATATGGGTCCAAGTCAGCAGAAGGGCAGAGGAAGGAAAAAAAAAAAAAGACTATGAGAGACTCTCAGGTTGTATCTTAGCATGCACGTGTGAGCTCCTCAGGGAGGCAGTGTGAAAAATCAGCATAAAGCTAGGGAATGGGTTTGGCTGGGGGTCCTGATCTGAAAGCCATCAGCATCCAGATGGCAGTGCAACTACAAGCAAAGCTTACATCACTCGGGGTGTGGGTGTAAACACTGGAAAATCAGCGGGCTGGGGACCGAGCCCTGGAGAACCTCTGCATTTGAGAGAACAGGGGCTGGGGAAGGAGCACGTTGCACCTGGCTTGGAAACTAGGAGCAGGCTGGAAAAAGCCAGCAGGAATCCGACCAAAGAACTCTTGGCGTGGCGGAGTCAAGAACGTGATTCAAGTGAGACGTGTCAGCAAGGGGGAGAAAAAAGAGAGAGAGGAGAGAGCACAGGGAAGCATTGCCAATGTACGTTCCCCTGTCCCAACCCCTTGCCCCGGCTCAGCCTCATGCTCCGGGACGCCTCTTTTAGGGCCAGTGCACGGTCTCCCAAACCCCCATTAATTCCCATGTTGAGGGGCTGAGATCAGCCGAGGAAAGCTTCGCCAAGCTTCAGAGGATCAAAATGTGCATTTGGGAAGGGGAGGGCGGGCAGATGGCGCCAGATTAAAAAGATGCTGGGTTCGCTCGCTGCTCTGTGGTCTCTGAATCACCTCCAACACAGCAACGTGGAATCGGGAACTCCATCATATGACCTAAAAACTTGTGAGTCTCTCCAAAAAGACTCAGCGCCCCCTCTCCCACACCAAGCCTAAGACACTAAGGGGGAAGAGAGGGGGCAGTTCCAGAGGGTCTGAGATTCTAGAAAACCTACCATCTACCCCAAGCTTGCTGGAGTTGATGACTGCATGCAAACTCTTGCTCTAAGTCTGAAGCACTTTTCATATTGGGTTGTCATTGTTTATTTTTCTAGCACTTCCACCCTGCTAATTCCTTTCCAACTAGACTGCAAGATCTTTGAAAACAAAGATTGTCTTACTCTTCTCTGTATCCTTCCCGCCCACACTGGGGCTGCCACGCAGTAGTGGGCCCTCAAAAAGGCTCGTTAAATGTCATCACAGGAAGGATGATTTGTAGAAGCACTTCTCTGTGTCATTGAAGTTCTAACACTTGACAGTATAGAACAGGGTTGGTGAGCTACAGCCTGTGAGTCAAATTTGGCCCACGGGCCATTTTTGTAAAGTTTGCGTTGCAAGCTTTGAAATGGTTAAAACAATAATATTTCGTGACATGTGGAAAATTATATGAAATTCAAATTTCAGTGTCCATAGATCAAGTTGCACTGGAACATGGCCACACCTGTTCATTTTCACAGTGTCATCAATGGGTGCTTTTGTGCTCCATCAGAAGCACTGTGTTCAGGAGTTCGAGACCAGCCTGAGCAAGAGTGAGACCGCATCTCTATTAAAAAATAGAAAAAATGAGCCAGGCATGGTGGCACATGCCTGTAGTTCCAGCTACTCAGGAGGCTGAGGTAGGAGGATTGCTTGAGCCCAGGAGTTTGAGGTTGCTGTGAGCTAGGCTGACGCCACGGCACTCTAGCCTGGACAACAGAGTCAGACTCTGTTGCAAAAAAAATAAAAAGCATTGAGTGGTCTCGACAGGGCATAACCCTCAAAACCTAAGATATTGACTCTCCATTCTTTATAGTAAAAGTTTGCTGGCCCCTGATACAGAGTTATACGAAATGAGAAGAAATGTGTGAGATATGCATCAGGATATGATCTTCCTCGCGAGTGGAGCTCTTTTTAATCGAACTTTTAGACTCCACGGTCACTGACATAAAAACGAGACACATTTTACCTTACCTTGAGATAGAAACTTTAAAATACCAGGGTGCTACTGTAAAGGGAGTAGGCTCTGGACTCAGAAGAACTTGCGTTTATCAACCATGCTATGAGTGTTACTTGCTTTCAGCAACAGTTTACTTGCTTTCTAAGCCTCAGTCTCCCTGGCAGTGAAATGGGCACAATGATTAAGACCTATTCTCAGAAGGTTGTTGTGAGAATCAAATAATATGGTGAATTTTTTTTACCTCTTAAGCTGATATTTGACATCTAGTAAGCATCTGATAAATGGAATTATAATAATGATTTTCCTGTTTGTCTTCACAGGAACATTTCCCTTTACGAAAAGATGTGCTCTTTGATAGTTGTACCTAAAATGAATCCCTCATGTCAGACTGCAGTTTTTATGCTTATGATAAAATTTGAATGACAGCTCTAGGACACAATTATTAACTACGAATTCACTTAAATTCAATGATGCACGTCTAAATGAAAAGTCAGATTCTTATGATAAAGCGAGATGTTTCAGCCAATGAAATATGACATGAAAAATGCAAAAAAGGGAGAGAGATTTGAGAGAGAGAAACAATTCTCATTATTTAGAGACGACATCATAAACTACCTCAAAAAAAAAAAAAAAGAAAACCTTAGAATAAACCTGGAGTCCTCAACCTCTGGTACCAGTCCGAGGCCATTAGGAACTGGGCCACACAGCAGAGGTGAGTGGCAGGTGAGTGAGCAAAGCTTTGTCTGTATTTACAGCTGTTCCCCCTCACTTGCATCACTGCCTGAACTCTGGCTCCTGTCAGACCAGTGGTGGCATTAGATTCTGCATTATGGCGAGTTGTATCACTATTTCATTATATGTTACAACGTAATAATAATAATAGAAATGAAGTGCATGATAAATGTAACACGATTGAATCATCCTGAAACCATGCCCTCCCATGGAAAACTTGTCTTCCATGAAACCGGTCCCTGGTGCCAAAAAGACTGGAGACCACTGGAATAAACTATGATACTATTTAAATAGTTACCAAATACAATAGCTATATATATGTATATACAACATATATACACACACACTTATACATATACACACATGTATATAATATCAAACAGAAAAAGAAACATACCATGATTCTCTGCAGATAAAAGCCAATGTTTTACTGAGGGACACAAGGAATGTTACGAAAGAACATGGATTGTAACACTTGGGATAAGTGAGAAATGTGACCACAAAAACAGAACGGTTGGTTAACGGTGCAAAGAGAAACACGGTTTGTGTAACTGCATGGACGGTGCAAAGAGAAACACGGTTTGTGTAACTGCATGGACGGAAGGGCTTCAGACAAACCTCGGCCTTGGTGTCACGCAGCGGGACAGCACGCAGCCCTCCCGTTGCTAAGATGTCGTTGGCCAGAGCTTTCTGGAAGCTGCTTTCATTTAGCAATGAGCAGATGCAACTGGCAGAGAGGAAGCAGAAGGTTTTTCAAAAAGCAGCAGGAAATGAATGCGTTAGGGAACGCGTTTCGCTGAAACCCTGGCAAAGGATTCAAAGTATTCTGTAAAAGGAGTTTAGAGCCTGGGAGTCAATTTACTGGATTTGCAGATCAGTAATGGATAGTTTTGGTGAAATGAAATATTTCTTACATGCAGCTATCAGGGGGCATACTTTCCCTTCTCTGGGACCTCTCCTTTCACAGGGCACTGGGTATTTGGGACATATTTGGACTAGATGGGCTGACTCTTACTCCTTAATATAGAATCTTGCAAAAAGGAAGACATGGCAAGATACCATCACATCCTTTTTACTAGTCAAGGCTGTAAATGTATCAAAGAATTTTGGAGACTGGAAGACAGCCTGTCTAGCTGGCAGATGTAAGAAAAAAAAAAAAAAGGAGGTTTAATTTAAGTAGGAAAACACAAGACTTGCTTCTTCTAAAGATATTCAAAAAGCAGTCTTCTAAAAAGCTTAAAAACTGTAGTGATGTGTATTATCACCAGCAGTGTGAAGGAAATCACACGGAAAATTTGTTCCCTCTGAGTAGCAAATGAGTCGCTCTAAACAGATCCAGTTTGGAAAAACAGTGACCCCCGAACTCGTGGGCTGTGACTGCCCTGGGCCACTTGTCACAGGCTGCCCGGGCTGCATGATCAGGTGTGCCCTGGGAGATCAGAAAACCTCTTCATTAAAAATGAAAGAAACTTGGTCTGCTTTGATGTGAGATCAGCGATTTCTAATAAAAGGGAATTTCTTTTCCTAGATTGGGCTACAGAACAGAAATCTATATTTAGAAGGGTATGTTTTCACCAGCAGCCTTCGGTTTAATTAATTTCAATTCGTAAAGGAATGGCAAAGGTGAGTGACATTGTTAACCAGGCATGCATATTAAAAGTGAACATAATCCGAAGTTTCCATTTTGGGAAAACAGCCAACGTGTCTCAGGAAGTGACACATACCAGAGAGAGAGGGGCAGGAGATATGTGAACTTTCAAATAATTTTTAAAATCAAAAAGTACGGGCAGGTACTAGCAGAAAGATTTTTTTCATGAACCCTTTTTGGTGGTCTGCATGAGCGTGTTCTGTTCAAAGCACAGCAAGTAAATTAGCATTTCTTAATTTCATGCATAGCATGTTTCAGCATTTACGACTATGCTCTTTTGAGGGCTTCCTTGCTCAGAGTTATGACTATGTTAAATCTGAAAAAAAAATAATGTGTATATACACACATATACACATAAAGGCAGAACATCATCATGTTTTATGAACATGTCAGGTTCTAAGCAACCAAGTCCCATAAAAGACCACTAAGGAAATATTTAGGGGCTGAACTTCAAAACTTCTTCCTTCTGGTTTCCCACATTTGGGAGAAGGGAGAGGATTTGAAAGATGCAACTAGTTATAGGCATTCATGGGAAGGTTGAATCTGTTTCATGTTCGTAAATTTGAACATATGTAATAAAATAGAAAAAAAAAAAAACAAAAACCAGTGAATCTGCAGAGACAGCTGTTGTGAATACGTCCTAAGCTCAAAGCACTTTCTACCCATGACCACGTTTGCTTGTGGTGGGCAGCCCCTGGTAACCAGAATTTTCCCGCCTCTAGGGTCACACAGGGTGTCCCCTCCAACCAAAGCAGGCCACCTCCGACTTGCTACCCAACTGCATTTTCTGGGGCTCACCGCCTCACAGAGGCCTTCCCGGATTCTAGTCTCACTTCGCTGTCCCTGCTTGTCCCTCTCATCTCAGCCTGTCCCCTACTAGCACTGAGTCTTCCTAGCACTGAGCGGTGCATTGTCTGTTTGCTTCACTTCTGTTCTTCCTCCGTCGGACCGTGAGTGTCCTGAGGGTCGTGGGCCTGACACTCTGTCAGTACAGAACTGACATCAGGACGTCACCGTGAAAATACAGGCTTTAGGCCGGGCATGGTGGCTCACACCTGCAATCCTAGCAGTCTGGGAGGCCGAGGCGGGAGGATCGCTCAAGGTCAGGAGTTCGAAACCAGCCTGAGCAAGAGCGAGACCCCGTCTCTACTAAAAATAGAAAGAAATTAATTGGCCAACTTAAAACATTTAGGAAAAAAAAATTAGCCGGGCATGGTGGCGCATGCCTGTAGTCCCAGCTACTCGGGAGGCTGAGGTGGGAGGATCGCTTGAGCCCAGGAGTTTGAGGTTGCTGTGAGCTAGGCTGACGTCACGGCACTCACTCTAGCCTGGGCAACTGAGTGAGACTGTCTTAAAAAAAGAAAAGAAAAAAAAAGAAAATACAGGCGTTAGAGGTGGACGGTGGGGTTCCAATCCCGGCAGCGCTGTGCTCTGGCTGTGTGACACCCAGCAGGTGACTGAACCTCTCTGGTTTCTTCACCTTCTGTGGACAGAGGGTTAAATGTACCTACTTCATGTTGTCCTATGCTTAAAATCAAACGTGGTGACGCCAGTAAAGCAATTATGATGATCTCTGGCACACAAACGAGCACTTTACAAATGAGCACTGTTACCATTCACCACTGTGCATCTAACGCCAAGCACAGCCGAGTCTAAAAGATGCTGAATAAATATTTCTTAAGTTAATGCACTGTATAATTATATCACATAATTCTCACAATGACTGATGCAGTATTCCTACACCCATTTCCCATACAAGGAACCAGAGAGACTAGCACTGCCTTCCTCTACGTCTTACAACAAACCAGAAACTTCTGCTTCCTAAGCCCCAGCCTCACGGGCACAAACTCAGGACATGATTTCTACAACATCTCTCCTGGCAGGTTTTCACATCAACCTTGTTGGGGGCAGGAATAGTCAGAAACAAAGCATCTACATATAATACATCTACAAAGAACAAATCTGTAGTCATGGAACAAAGTTTATCTGATCGTGAACTGGGAGGTGCAGTTGGTGTGGTGGTGTGACGTGCATGTTCTCCAGTCCTGTCCCACAAACGTTCTAAGCCTCAGTTTTACCTTCTGTGAAATGGGGATGACATAACCTACAGAGACCCACTGCGGTGGGGACGAAAAGAGACGATATACGAAAAAGGCCTCACACAGGGCTTGGCATTAAGTAGGTGTTCACAAAAGGGTAGCTTCCCTTTTTTTTTTTTTTATCCTTTCCGGAGGATATGAACCCGTAAATGGTTTTTTAAGGCCACAAGTTATACTTTAGCCTGGATCTCATCGATGCAATGGCGAGACTCCGGTAGAAATAGCTATTTTGCTTTCAGACAACAAGGCAGCCACAAGGCTGAGGTCCCTGAATCTGTAGCAGACGTCACATTAGGGCAATTCTTACTCAAAGTTTCCAAATTCTCTTAGGATACAACAGGAACAATCAAAAATTCCATCTGTACTAGAATCTGACTGCTGGTCTGGCCATTTCTAATTCCTAAATCTAGGGCATGAAAAAAAAAAAAATCATACATTCTGAGCTGTTCTTAGAAGTCTCAGGTCCATGAATGACGCTGTTTCAGGGAAAGTGGCTGTCTTTCTTTGAGCCATTTAAAGTGATCTGACTAATTAGGAGTGGAATTTGCCTCCTCCGAACAGTAGAAAGATCCATTTGCCAGAACTCTGGGTAATGGGGGCTCCGCATTGTTGAAAGGAGGACAGAGAGGAATCCTAAATAATTGCTTTTCATGTCACGTCCCAGACCACCCAGAAAGACCACTTGACCCAAAAAGCCAAAGTGATGGAAATAAACCCCTATTAATCAGATTGGGCAAAATATGAACAACAGACAACTCTTCTCCCATGATGAGCAGACGTGTGAGGGTCCATTCATGACATCTCCGTGCCGCCCACAGGCTTGTGTCCACACACAATAAACCTGGGCACATCCCTCTTGCTGAAGAACTCTGGAGGTCAAGGTCAAAAGGTAGTGGGCTTAGAGGTCAAAAGCTGCCCACCACAGACCAAAGAGTAGGCTTCCTCAAACTATGGCCAGCGGGCCACATGCGGCCTGCCAAGGACATTTATCCAGCCCGCCTGGTGTTTTTGCCACCGCTGCCTGTCCTGCTTAGCAGCTGACTTGTTCTGGGCCACAGTGCACACTCTCCAACGGTCTGAGGGACAGTGAACTGGCCCCCTATTTAAAAAGTTTGAGGACCCCTGACAAAGAGGCGGAGGGGTGGGGGTGGATTGCTCCAGATTACTGAAGTGGGTTGCCTTGATCCCTCCTGGCTCAAGACTTGCCTGAGAAACAGGTATTCTCTTGAGCTGACTAATCCTTCCGACACAGTCCTGATTTTATCCAACATGCCAGGAAGCCTAAACCCACCTGGTGTCCCTTCTGAAGGCCAGGGAAAGCTTGCTAAGGAGTCTGAAGATGACCACAGTAGAGAATGACATTCCAACAGGAATGGCGGCCAATGGGGCAAGTGACAAGATCAACAAAGACTCGATCAATTGGGCAACATGCTCTGGTAGAGTCAGGCTGCCATTACAAAAAAGGAGAAGATGGCCAAGTGTTAGCCCAAGGAGAACAGAGATTCGTGGGGGGCAGAGAACTGTCAAGAATAAACAACTAACTCAGAAAGAGGATCGTTCCTTACATGCGATTATGAGGCAACGTGGATGATTTCAAATTCTGCTAACCATTAAATGCCATTCATCGCTCTATTTCTGGCTACATTTTAATTTATAGTCATGACATAATAGGGCCATGTTATGAGGATCATAAAAAGAAAAACAACAAAATGAACCATTTCTACAGGTTGGTGAAACAGCACAAACTAGAACGAGGGACTGGGTACCAATTGGTAAAGGATTTCTTAGCTTGTCATACATGATCTGTGCACCAACGCTTTCTGGAGTGGAGGGGGAAAGGGGACGGTCGCAAGAAAAAGTGGACACTTTTAGTCCTAAGAATCTTCCTGGAGAAAAAGAAAAAACAAAACCCAGCAAACCTTATAAGTAAGAAATATCTAATCAAAGGCCAGCGGAGGTAAAACTTGCTGATCAGCCTATGTTTACCAAAGAAGTCTGACAAGATGAAGATGTACTTGCAAATATTTAAGAGGTTTCTGTTTTGTTTTATATCTCTATGGCCGGGGCTGTGGAACAAGGATTTGGAAACTGGAGTCCACGTGTGCATATAAAAAATTAAGCACCTCTGCCTGAAAGAATTCAATGCACTGCCTTTCTGCACAAGTTAGGTTTTGTTCGTTATCTTCTAAACATGGACAAAGCATTCCTAAGAGCTCTACCTTCTTGGTTGGTACCTGCGAGGCAGAGATTGTGAGAATGTTCGGGGCCATCACCCCTGCCACTGGCCATGCCCAGGTGCCCATCCAAGGCATTAGGACAAAACTGAACCCAGGCAAGAGCAAAGACCTACCCCTATATTGGGGCTGCAAACAGGTGGCCTGAGGTTTCCCTGTTGCATGCTCCTCCCTGTCCACAGTCCCCACCCTTCCCTATTGCTTTCCCCCCCCACCCCCACCCCCACCCTGCGTCACAGTAAGAACACCTGCACTGCCACCTCTGGGACCCCTTCTGAGTCACTGCACCCCAACATGGCCCACCCAGATCATCCACGTTCAAGTCAAGCCAGCAAATCCTGACTTTCTGTCATTTGCAAAGCATTTTAAGCAAACAGGGCTGAGGGGTTTGGTGTAGGGAAAGGAAGATACAGAAACAATAAGATAGAGCTTGTGCTCAAGGCCACGGCAGGAAGCTGCACCTGGACAGGAAGAGAAGAAATCTTTTCCAAAATGCCTGTGTGTCCAACTACGTCGTTTCGACTGACTTATTAATTCTCTCAAACAAAAAATGAGCATCAGCCAGGCTGGGTTGAGTCTAAGTTCTGCCGCTTGGCTCAATATACTCACTTGGGCAAATCATTTAATCTCTCTATATAAATAGGGGAGAGTCATAGTATCTTCTCATAGGATTGTTGTGAAAATTACATGCATCACATGCACAGCAGGCCCTTAGCACAATGCCTGGAACATTTCATAAGTGTTAGCTGTCATCGTCATCATCATCGTTATTAGCACAATTTTACTTCTTATCCATTAACGTAATCATAATTCCCTAAACTTCTGATAACTACTACGAAAGCCTAATGCAAAGCCACAGAATACAGATTACCCTATTCATTCTGGGGGTGGAACTTTGGCCTCACTGCAGTGGTTCTGTTGAGCTGAATACCCTATCAGCCTGACTTAACTCTGGAATGCTGAACAATGACCACAAAGATGTCTAGTGAGGCCTGGTTCACAGTGTAGACACTTTTTATGACTTAACACTCGTGCAATAAAAATTAAGTGGTTACATAAGACCACTACCAAATGACAAAACCACGATTATGTGTAGGTTCGCTACGAAATCCTCCACAGAAATGGATGTTAGTTGAGAACGAGTATTTAACATGAGTACTTCAATATTCATGACAACATACTCAAGTTTTTATGAAAACCAAGGCAGTTCTTGGAGCTTTGAGAATTTTCTTTTTCAAAATCAAAGTAACCATTAAAGTGATCTTATAAAAAGTCCTGATATACCTGGTTATGCTAAATCTGGGTCAAATATAAGAACCAAGTGGTCTCCGAAATTGTAAATGTCATTCATAGCTGAACATAGTCTCTTAAATCATGGTGCAAACCATACAGATCAAATGTCTCTCCTGCCCCCCCTTTTTTTAAGTGAATTTAAGCCAGAAGTCTTGAATTTATTTCTTAGGGAGAAAAGTCAGGAAAATCTTTGGTTTGTATTCATTTCTTATGTACCTCAAAAGGTAATCAATCAAAACTTTGAATTTTAAGGAAGAGATGTCACTAATTCATTGAATGGTCCAGTGGATCAATTGACAACTCTTCTGTCACTTTGTTGTGACAAGTTCAGCAGGTGTATGATGAAGACTAGATAAGGGATAAAGCTTTGAGGAGAAGAAAGTGAGAAAAATGGAAAAGATGATTACTGGACTGTCATTTTTAATTGTCTTATCAAGAGTGCTAATAGCATCTCAAAAGATGTTTGTGAATCAACTATCCTGTTTGTTTTGGTTCAACTGAATCCTGCTTTTCCATGGTCAGTCATCTGCCCTCTTCTAATGACACTATTATTTGAATTTTCCCCCATGCACAATCTCTGCCATTACTCTGTCTGTCTGTCACACTTGAGGGTCACTTGGGTGTGTGTATCTACCACCATATTCAATGGCTGGTTGTAGGAGCTGATCTCCCTGCCTGACCCAGGACCCCAACCCCCTTCCCAAATGCCACTTATTTTTTGTTTGTCTTTGAGACAGGGTCTCACTCTGTTGCCCGGGGTAGGGTGCAATGGTGTCACTATACATGTAGCCTCAAATTCCTGGGCTCAAGCGATCCTCCTGCTTCAGCGTCCTGAGAAGCTGGGACTAGAGGCGTGGCCCACCACACCTAGCTCATTTTTTTTTCCCTATTTTTTGTAGAGACGGGTTCCCACTATTGCCCGGATTGGTCTCTAACTCCTGGGCTCAAGCGATCCTCCTGCCTCAGCCTCCCAAAGTGCTGGGATTACAAGTGTGCGCCATTGCGCCTGGCCCCAACTGCTACTTCTGATTAACTGCGGCCAAAGCTGCATCCTCAAAGAGGGAGCCTCACTGGAAGGAGGCCTGCCTCCTTCAGTCAGGGGTGTGCAAGGGACTGCCTTTATGGGCCAGAGCCACACACACCTCAAGGGCTATCTATATGTAGCCCCCCAAGTCTCCAATGCCATACACAGAAAACATGTACATTTGCTCATTGAGCCTAGTACCTAGACTGGGTGTTGTCAACACCTTACTTAGGTGCACTTAGGGTCCAGGTGGGAACATGAAGGAGGGAAGTGAGCCCAGCGCACACATCTCCACCTAATGGAAGCTTCTACTCTCAGCCCTGCCAACTGCTGGCCCAGTGGGAAAGGAGGCATAATTTTGCCAGTCTTCGATTTCCAATAAAGCCAGAAAGCCAGACTTTTCTGTAAAGATTTCCCGATTTTGAAACATTGGCAAAAAATTATAAACATTTTTAAACACAATGTTATGTCCAACAAAACATTTCTTTGGTCCCATTTAGCCCAAGGCTTATCGGTTGTAGAGAGAACTCTCAAAAGACGTCAGGAAACCTGGATAATAATTCCCATCTCTCCAGGTTTTAAAAATAAGACAAAACAAAACAACAGCAATAATGAGTGCCTACCATGTACCAGGCACTGTGCTAATGGCTTTCCATGTACCATCTCACTTTGATCCTCATTACACACGGGCTGTTGATTGTCACTTCTGTCGAACAGAGGAAGAAAGATGCTTAGAAAAGACTTTGTCTAAGTTTTCACAGCCAGGCAGGCGTGAGATTTGAACTCAGGTCTGCATGACTTTAATCTCCACCTGCTTTCCAGTAAACGACTAGACTTGCATCTAGGAAACAGAGATCCAAGATGGCCCTCATAGCAAGGGCCTGTTTAGTCCTGTGGTTTTATAACTGAAGCGGCATTATGGATTTCCATGTGTTTGCTAGGGTTATACACTACTGTGGCCTGTTGTCTTGGGGGTCAGGGGTCTGATAATTTAGGAAGTGAGAAATACGTTTCAAATTCATGATTCAGCCCTTCAGCCTGGTGATTGCTGGCTGGTGTGCCACTTGGCCAGAAGAATCTAGAAATCTGGCCACTAACTGTATTTGCAAGCAAAACTGCTCTTTAAAAAAAAAAAAAAATCAGAATTTCAAAGAAAGCAAAACCAGTAACTCTTTTAGAAGGCTTTAACTCAATGGATCTTCTTTATGCCCATAGGTTTCACATTTTTAACAAGTTGATTTTAATCTGATTATTTCAACATCAAAGAGAGGGAAAAGGCTCGACATCAAATGGATCAGAAGTGAAGCATTTTACAAAAGAAGTCTAATAACCTCGCCGAGCAATCTCTCTTAATTAAGTTAACTTAATCAAGTTTCCATATTCCTTAAAGCTGATCTTTGGCCAAAATTAAAGCAAAAGCAACCGAATCCAAAATGAGTGCACACAGATGGAAGTAAAACTCAACGGAAATCAGGCAGGTGGGAGGGGGGAGGAGGGGATGGGTGAAATCGTATCTAACAGGTCCAGTGTACACTGCCTGGGTGAAGGGCACTCTTATAACTTTGACTCAAGCAGTACAAAAACAATCCATGTAACCAAAGCATTTGTACCCCTGTAATATTCTGAAATAAAAACACAAAAAGCAGAAAACAAAATTATTATGTAGCCCAGCTGCAATTTTTACTTGCCTTCATTTCACTTAACAAAGCCACTGAGAAACATGTAAGTTCCTCCCAAAACTTCCACCTCTAGCCTCTTTCTTTAACCTTTTCAAAAAGGAAATTTCAATTATTTATAGAGTTGCAGAACCACAGGAGTTTTTATCCATATCAACTCATTTCCTACTTTCAATTCCGAATGCTATAACTGAAAACACATCTATCTATCCATGGCGTATCGTCAACTCAGAGGGCAATTTAAAAATTTTATTTTATTTATTTATTTTTGAGACAGAGTCTCACTCTGTTGCCCGGGCTAGAGTGCTGTGGCATCAGCCTCGCTCACAGCAACCTCCAACTCCTGGGCTCAAGCGATCCTCCTGCCTCAGCCTCCCGAGTAGCTGGGACTACAGGCATTCGCCACCATGCCCGGTTAATTTTTTCTATGTATTTTTTAGTTGGCCAATTAATTTCTTTCTATTTTTAGTAGAGACGGGGGTCTCACTCTTGCTCAAGTTGGTCTTGAACTCCTGACCTTGAGCAATCTGCCCTCCTTGGCCTCCCAGAGTTGCTAGGATTACAGGCATGAGCCACCACACCTGGCAAAAAAAATTTTAAAAGCTTTGAATTATGTGGGGCTCCATCCCTGTGTACTTTATGTACAAGACTGGCTGAGGGAACTGTCCTGGTGAATATTCCTCAGGACATACAGAATATTCACCAAATGTCCACAGTCGCCACCACAGTTCTTGTGAGGCCATCAGTTGTCTCTGCACTAGAAGGGGAAGGTCTTGTGAGGTGTAATACACAAAGTAAGAAACCCAGCATGGAGAAAGCCACAGAAATCAGCCATGGAGTGTGTCACTAGGTCTTCCACTCTGGACTTTGTTCCTTAACCCTTGAACTCCTGTTAACCAAAAATTCGCCCATTTCCTCTCCTCTGCATGTACTTAGCTCTTCAGTGAGGCACCCCTGACCACCTTGTACCAAACAGCACACTCGATCCCAACTCCGTCTCTACCCACCCAACTCCTTCCTCTGCTCATCTCTATTTTCTATCACGGCACCTAGCGCCACCTGACATCTTATATACCAATTTGTCAGCTTATTTTCTATTTATCATTTATCATCTCATTAAAATGGCAGGTCCGTGAGAATCGGACCATTGTCTCATTTGCTCAGTGTTGAAACCATAGCATTTAATAATTAATCAAATTAATTATTTGATATTAATTTGAAATTGAACAAGCTAATATTCAAATAAGCTTGAATATTGAATATTCAATATTATTTGAATAAGCTTTTTCAAATTCAAATTTGAATTTAAATAAGCTAATATGCTTATTTGAATAATCTAATTACTATGCAAGCGAACAAACGATAGATCATTTGATCTGTGATCAAATGATCAAACATGTGATCATCCATCACATCCACTGGAAAGCAAGCACCTCAAAAGGAGGGCTCCCTCCTCTAGCCCCCCCAATACCTACAATAATGCCTGGCATAGAGTAATGAATGACTGAACCAGTGAATGAATGACACTCCCTAGCTTATTCTGAAGCTAGACTAATTCCATTGGCGAGACTACGGCCATCTTCCACGTTCAGTCGAGTTTCCAGCAGAGGTTAAACTCTGTCTCTCTTTTGGATTTGCGACATCTCCACATTTTTTGGAGGTGAATCCTACAGCAACTTCGTCTCCTTTTCTGTATTTTATTATTTTCACTCTCCGAAAGAGTCCTGATGAAAAAGAACAGACTCATTCCAGTAGTCTCTCGAAATGGAATGATTGTAGAGAGGAACATGTCTGTGGGAACCAAGGAAAATAAATGACCAGATCTCAGGAAGTTCAAAAAACCATAGGTCAAGTTTTACAAGGAGTCTACGGACTTAGAAGCAGAAGCCCCTAAGTCTTTGCCTGGGCAGAACTTAAGTTCCTGTTCAGCTACACTTTTCACAGATTCCCCATTTTTCGCTTTACATCCTGTAGGTCGCACCTTTTGACACCGATGATTCTCAGTCACCTTTATGGCAGCAAGGATCAGAAACGAGTGAAGATGCCATTTCTGTCTTTCAAACAGCATGGTACTGTCTTCACTGGCCAGGACAAAACACTCCTGGCTTACCAAGGATTGAGGAAATCACCGCTGCTTTGCTGAGTGCAGTACACTGTAGCATTGCTCAGATTCTTTGCTGTCCTTCCCTATGTGAAGCTGATATTTCCCTGCCCCAGTGATGTCAGACTCGATCTTGTCACTTGCTAATGAAATGTGCATGGGGGTGGGGGGAAACATGGGTCTCTTTTTAGATAGAAGGTAGGAGACCATCACTTGGTTCTACCATGTTGCCTTTTCTGGCTGCCTCAAGACCAGCAATGACTCAGGTGGCGGGCTGCTCCTTCAGCTTGGGTTCTGGAAGGCTGATGATACGCAACAGAGCTGCTGCTGACCCCAAATGGAAAATTGAACAAGAGCAAGAAATAAACCATTGTTGCGGGCCTCTGAAATGTTCAAAGTGTTGTCACTGCAGGAGAACTTGGGCTGGGCAGAGCCATACGCTGACATTTGTTTTGTGGCGATCACTCATTGTCTCACACTAATGCATTAACAAGACATGAAAATAAGCATTTGGAAATGCCTTAACATCTAAAAGCTTTCCTCTCCCTACACCCGGATGGAGACTAACTGCAGCATCAGTAATACCAACACCCACGAACAGCAAAGGCAAAGCTATTCCAGCCAAGTCATGAACTACCTGAGCCCCACACCCCATTCCCAAAGCTTTAAAATCAAAGTGAAAGCAAAGGCCCTTTGGAAAATAAAAACAGACACGCATCCAAAGAGCTGTCTCTTTGTGGGGAGAGAATATCTTGTGAAAGTTTCATCTGACAATTCACATGGGCAGACGACAGGGTGAAAACAAGCCAGTTCCGTTTCGGTCCATAATTAGAATAATTACATGTTTATAACCCACATCTCCTAAACTGCCATTCTCCACTCCTCTGCTGTTATATATGGTGTAGACTCTGCCTATAGTGTACACCTTGTAGGGGACTGCAGAATAGTATTGATCATGCACCCACACGCGTGGGATATTGCACAAACAAGCTAAACCTACTCCAGCGAAGCCCCGGAATAACTCGGTTTAGGATTTAACTGCGAATAAAGGGAAAATTTACAAGAGTATGAAATTGGGGTTTCTCTGTAATTAAACATCATGTAAAATCAATGTAAAAGGAAAATGTGATATGATCTAAATAGGTCTCCTTAACACACACGCGCGCACACACACACACACACACACTTAATGAATGAGATTAAGATAAAACAGCAGCAGCAACAAAAATCCCAAGGGACGTGATTTCTTTCTTTGGGCTGTAACTTTTGCTCGTGGTAATGAATACAAAGGTATACCTAGGCCACTGTCCTCCACAATAAGCCATTTCTGACAGGTCTTGGCATCTGCTACATTTAATAGTTCGCAGGCAGCAACGGTGCATCCCAGAGATGCTGAAAGTTTCATTAAATTGAACTGATTAATAAAACATCAAGAACAAGCATTCGGATTCCAGCGCTCCATTCCGAATTCTCCTGGAGGCCTTGCGGCTTGACTGCACGAGAAGTCAATGGGGTGGAAGTGGAGGGGAGGTTCCCACGACAGGCTCCCCCTGGCAGTCCCCTTAGCGGTGGTCCAGCGCCCGCCCTGACAACCTAGGCATTGCTGCTGCCAAGCAGGCACCCTGAGGATGTGGCTTTGCTGGCATGACAGGTATGCATGTCATTTTGGAGCATCTGCTATGCCTGTTGGAAAAAAAAAATACACAGAGGCACATCTCAAACCTCTGCCCCTTTGCAAAGATTTCCAGCTGCTTCTAATCCTGAGCATTGAGAACTTATTTTAAGAGACAAAGGCTTCTTTAAAAACCGGTATCCATAAGTTAGAGAATGGAAGGCAGGCTCCGTGTCTAGAATGTCGCACGTGTTCTTCAGCTGTCCCCGTCCTTAAATCCCCCAGGGTGGCAGGTCTCTCTATGCAAGGGGGACAGGCTTTCCACACTCAAGAACTCACTATGTCAGGGACAGGAAAAGAAATGGGGGAAATTGAGGGACATTTGACCAACTTCTGCTGGACGGTGGGGTCTTGACTGCTCTGTTTGCAGAGAATTTCTCCATGTTGCATGAGCACTTTTCACTGCATACCTTCCGGGCCCACTGGAGAGTCCTACTGTTGGTGCTCAGACTTGTCGCTATGTCTGAGACTTCCAGGTACTACCGTGTTTCCCTGAAAATAAGACAGGGTCTTATATTTATTTTTTCCTCAAGAAAACACCCTAGGGCTTATTTTCAAGGGATGTTATTTTTTTTTTAATTACAGTACAACAATCTACATTTATTCACATATAGTTAAGTCGTCGTCTTCTGGAACATCATCATCACTCTGCAAACCCCAAATTCCATCCTGAATTTCTTGCGACTCTATTTCCTTTAGAACCATGGGCTCCAATCTCTCCTGTCGAGCAATAGAGCTCTCATGGGGCAGATGAGAAGGGCTGCTCGTCTTCTTTAACATTCTGCGACAAAATGCATGGGTTGTGCAAACGTGCTGCAAAGCCAGGGGTGGGGCTTCTATTGTGCAAATGCTTAGAAATCCTGCTAGGGCTTATTTTATGGGTAGGTCTTATTTTCAGGGAAACATCCCCATCCTCAACTGGGAAGTCAGGGCAGAGTCAGCCAGTGCTCACTGGTGCTGCTCTGGATTCTGAGCTCAGCCCTGCCTTTCAGCTTCCCTTGCAGGTGGCTGGGGTCGTGTCATCGAGCTCTGGCCAACAGAATCTGAGCAGGAGTGCCGTGCCCTACTCCTAACCCTGGCCCACAAACATCTCCCCTGCCCGATACTGTCTTTCCAAGTGGAGAGATTCAGAGGTCCTTTAAAAGGGGGAACCCCAAGATGGAGAAGCAGTCTGTGTTCTTGAAACGTTGCAAAGGACAGCATCCACGCCCCAGATGAACCATATTTGGCTTTTGATTTCAACGAGTAATAAATATTTATTGCATTAAGCCTCTGAAGTTTCAGGGTTGTTTGTTACAACAGTTAACCTGCTCTGATATCGTGATGAATTTGCTGTACTCGACCAGCTGGCTTCAACATGGGAGGCTGGACTGTCTAATATTTGGAAATGTGTTGACACTTGGCATCAACAAACCCCAGGCGATGGCCTCAACTTTCCATCTTCTTTGGCATGCTCTGGGATTGTGGACGGTACTCGTTAATGAGTGGCCAATAAAAACCAACTATTATCTTCTTTAAGACATGATAAGAGGCTTTTCTTCCAGGCATCACAGCCAATACCAGCACCCTATTCAATGCTTTAACAAGGATTTTTGGACCACAATGACTCTTTAATGCTCTATCACGTCTCCGGCGAGCATCGTGGAAGCCACGCAGCACATGCACAAAACTGGGAATGCAAACTGCGTTTACCTGCAGATCTAGAACACCCTGCGAGGCATTCTGCTTTCATTCTATACTTCAGACTTCTAGGAAAGAGTCTTGAAGCTGTTTTCTAAGCAGCCACAGAAAACATTCTCTAATTACTTCTGCATGAGAAGCAGACACTTCTAATTTTCTTGCATGCACGACACACGCTTCGAGTACAACGTGGCTGTCTCGTTTTCTGTAAATACGGTAATTTTTTTCTCACTGGCAAAAGAGGAGCCTTTTCAAATCAAAATAGTGCTCCTAAAAAAAAAAAAAAGAAAAAAAGGCAATGTAGGTTTTTGAAGGTCAGCAACATGAGATTTGCCAGGGCACCAGGGACTCCAATTACACGTATTTACCTGATGCACATTTATAGGACACATAATTCAAAAATTGCAGACTGCCTTTTACGCTGTATACTATGCATTGGAATAATGTTTTTATTATGTCCGACTCTTTCTTTTGTGGTTTCTTGACGCTACTCCTCACGCAGAGTCGTTTCCTGGTCTTTCCTTATGGCAGGCCCTACAGTTAATCTTCAGTAATATAGAGCACTTTAAGAATTTTCCAAGCCTCATTTTGCATCCATTTTTCTCCTGTGTAGAACATTTGATTTTTCATCTGGTTTTAATTTCATACAACGATGTAGGTAGAGGCAAACTCTAAGACCTGGTAATTACACCCTCATGGCAGCCCAACTGATGCACAAGAGATGTTTGCTAATTACAGAAGGCTCCCTGTGTGTTTTTTTTTTTAAGGTGTCTCTTTTGTTCCTTAATCTAGTTGCTTACGAAAGAGAACAGAGACCAAACTGCTTTCTTATAACAAAGCCTATCCCCAAAGAAATGTTAATTTTATAAATTAGCCCTCTGGGCTTTGACATCTAGCTTAGTTTGTCCCTTAACCAAGGCATGACAAATCTGCCCCCATCCCTGAAGGCTGATGACAGACTTGTGTTTCTCCACCGGCCCACTTTACAGGCCTTACCGCTGTTTACTAAAACACAATGTCACGGAATTACTCCTCAGACTAGGCAGTTGCCTCACTTCCCATCTGAGTCCTTAAATAGGTTTTCCTATTCCAAGTCACTCTTCTTCGTAACTTAGTTTTGAACCACAAAAATATAATTCAAGGAAGACATGTGAGCTTGACACATTTCCAATCAAGGGAAGTTTGGGATGATTACAGAAGTCGCCGGAGACAATCAGTTAAAGATGAGATCGTGGTGGCTGAAAAATGGCCACAAATCCCTTGCTGCTCCTCTCCCCCAAGTGCCCATCGATCCAAGAGTGGACTAATAAAATGTGGTCTATGTATACCATGGAGTACTATTCAGCTCTAAGAAACAACGGTGATCTAGCAACTCTTGTATTTTCCTGGTTAGAGCTGGAACCCATACTACTAAGTGAAGTGTCCCAAGAATGGAAAAACAAGCACCACATGGACTCACCAGCAAACTGGTATTAACTGAGCAGCACCTAAGTGGACACATAGGTACTACAGTAATAGGGTATTGGGCAGGTGGGAGGGGGGCGAGGGTATACGTACATAATGAGTGAGATGTGCACCATCTGGGGGATGGTCACGCTGGAAACTCAGACTTGTGGTGGGAGGGGAGAAAGGGCATTTTTCTTGAAACCTTAAAATTTGTACCCCAATAATATGCTGCAATTAAAAAAAAAAAGAGGTGGGATCAATTTCCTCGATGCAAAGCTGGGTTTGTCTCGTAACTGACTTTGGCCAATGGAAGGCAGAAGTGGTGGCGATGGGTGACAGTTGAGTTGAGGCCTCCAGGACTTGGCAGCTTCTATTCCTGCCACCCTGATGCTTCAAGTAAAAAGCCCGTGGGAGCCTCCATGAGACCCCCTGCAGAGAGGGTCCCCACCAATGGCCAGCACCAATTGCAAGAGGAGCAATCCAGTCGGTCCAACCTGTCTCATGAGTGAGTCCACGGGAGACCAGCAGAAAAACAGCCCAGATAACCTACTGGGTTGAATCACGAGAAACAATACATCCTGGGTGTTTTAAGCAATGAAGTTGGGGGTGGTGTGTTACACAGCAGTAGATAACTGAAACCCATGGGGGGGAAAAATCGGCACAGACTCAGCCCTCCTGGTGGGTACAGCTATACAATTCCAAGGATCCGAAGTCACTGGAAATAAGTCCTTTAAAGATAAATTTTGAAAGCAATCAATAAGTGGTTAATTGTGGTGAGTAAAAATATACTTTTATAGAATGAATGGGAAAATACGTCGAAGTGCTACATGGATGAGGATGTATGCCTCAGGGTGACACTCCTGTCATGTGTATGATTCAAGAAGGGCCATCTATCTGTGCCTACGATTTAGACAAAAGTTACGAGGGATGCTCTGAAACTGCTAGATGGGAAAAAAAAAAAAAAAAAACAGCTCTTAAGAGACGACAAAGGCACTGGTGTTAAATATGTAAGGGAAATTATAATAATAAAATTGTTTCATGAAATGTGACAGTAAAAAGGCTATATTTCTCATTTAGAATATTTTATATGTAATTTATCTATGATCCTAAATATATATAGCTAAAAATTTTTTATGAGTTGTTTTATCTGTAAAAAGTTTACATGTGTAGGTTGATTACCTCCAAGAAAAAAAAAACAAACAAGAAAAAAAACCGCAAAAGGACTTATTTTTGAATCTTCTCATTTGGGAAATAAAGGAATCGCCCTCTATATTTCGACATATGTGATATTTTATAAAGCAATAAAGCACAGAAAGTATAATAAATGATTGTAGACTACAATTTGCAGAAAATCACTCTCAGGATATAAAGAAAACTTACATTTATTTTCTGGAAATAATTGCAACTAATTAAATTATGTACTGAGACGCTATTTATCCAGTTCTTAAAATATACTTTATCATTACAAGTGGTAAAGGGAAGGAAATCATCTAAAGTGCACTAAACCTTCTTGAGAAGCAAAGGGGTTCTGGGAACTTGTGGAAATCTTTTAATTCCATTTATGGAGGATAATAAAAACATTTGAGTTGAATGTCAGCAAAATATATTGCCTAACCTCATGAAAATATGCTCTAACTGGCTTTTCAGTCCTGTAACGATGACTCAGCTGTGGTACATATTTTAAAACCTTCCTGAAAGACCTGACTTTATAAAATTTTTTCTTCTATCAAAGTCACACGTGTTCATTGTGTGTTAAATACACAAAATCTAAGACTGAAGAAAATATGATTTCCCCCAATCTCCCAATTCAAATATGTCCCATATAACTAACATTTATTGAGAACTCACTGTAAGTCAGACAGTGCTCTAAATTCTTTTCATATATTAATTCATTTCATCCACCTAGGCCTGAGTTATGTACCATAAATAACCCCTTTATACAAATGAGAAAACTAATGGGGAGAGAGGTTAAATAACTTTTAGTCACATGGTCCAATAGCCAGTGAGAGGAAAAGCAAGGCATTCTGGGTTAAGATGGCAAACTCTGAACTGCATATTCTCTTTCTTCCTTCCAGTCTTTTTTATACATAATATATGAGACATAGACATGTTAGACTTATGCACTCATTATTTTGAGGGACCTAGTAACCATTAGTAAAGTCTCACCTTTGCCATGATGTCTAAGGTATCTCCAAACCCACAGTGACTTTTCCTGATTGGCCAATTTAGCAATTTCAAATATCTAGCATTGTACACTGTGGTGTTTAGCTGCATGTGTTTTACAAGTGACCGAGTGCAGGGACCACATCTTATTTTCATCTTCCAACTTTCTCGAACCGTGTAAAACTTTGTAAATGCCAGAAACATTTGTGTGCTTGACATACTTTCAAGTACCCCGGTAAACTAAAAGGTAGTAGGTGAGTAACTGATTTTCAAAAAATCCTTTGGAAATATTTTTTAGACCTCAAGGTACTGATGAGGCATCATCAGACACTAAAGTTACGGGCAAAAACAAGTCAAAGATAAGAACGATCTGGTTTTTCTGCAGAGGGAACTTTTAATAGGATTAGTGTCGGGATAGGTCTTCATAATTCCATAAATGACCAGAGGAAAAAAAATTACACAGTAAAATTCCCACTTTGACAGCATTATTAAATAATTATGGGCAGAGAAATGCAAAACAAAAAAGCCAGTAGAAATATTTTGCGAGTCTCTCTGGATGACCAGAGAGCAGCAGGTAACCACACATGGGCAGGAACACGCCAGTGTGTCTGGTTTACACGGTCACTAAGAGCAATGGCCCTGCGATCACACAGCCTGGGTTTCAATCCCAGGCCAACCATGTTGTCTTAGTGCATCTCTAGCAACTAATTCTTCTAGGAGATTTACCAGTTAAATGTAAACAAATCTTTCATGTGGACCAAGACATTAAAAAAAGACATTCTAAGACTCTCGCTTGCCAAAGATTATTACGTGATACACATGCGTGCACATATAGACGTCATACAATTACATGCAATGTCATCAAAATTGGTATTCCATGAACTTCAAACATTCATGCCACTTTCAACACTGAAATTTTCCATTGTCAGTGATACTCTGCTGTGTGTACTATAAGTGTCTAGCACCTTTGGATACTCCAAGCTCTATTTGGGGATTCATATTTTACCTGGATAAATGCAAATACACACAGCTGCCATTCGTGGACAGCTTTACGGTAAAGATGACGGCTAGAGAGAAATCGCAAGGGCTCAGACTTGCTTTGTATTTCCAGGCACCGTTAGGAGCATTGTGCCAGGACCAACAGCGCCCAGAGCAGAGAGGGGAGCAAACACCGGATTTCGGCAGGAAAAGCAAGTTCGAGGCCCTGCACCCCTTGGAGGCTTCTCCCAGCACCCACAGCTGAACTGCTTTATGCACCTTCTGCTGGCCTGCCACCTCCCCAGAAGCAAAAAGTTGCCACCTGAAGGATGAGGGAGTCCCTTCTCGAACAAATGAGGAGACATGAAGCCTCACACTGACAACCCAAAGGGTATCTCATTCAGACTTGAAATCCATTCTTGCATGCTTGCAATGGAAGAATTTACTCTTGCATGCTTGCAATATTTGGCATGATGTATATATATAATATGATATATTTTTCCAGTCTTAACTGGCATCTCCAACAGATAAAGAATTCAGGATTTCCTTTATGCTTTCTGCCTTTTCCCTAGTCCATTTCCAGGGAAAGCTGTAAACATCGCTGGCACTGACAGATGCCACAGGCATGTTTTTATAAAACTGGATTTCTAAGTTAATCAAGTGCACTATAGGGAGTGGGCCCCCCAATTTTGGGGGGCCATCACACAGAATACCTGATACGTTTTACATCTAAAACAGACTGTGAAAACTGACCAGAGACCAACAAGCACACCGAGTAGAAATGGCATTCACCTGCCTAACACAGATTCAGTAGTTTTAGCTATTATCAAAATGAATACATGTTCACTATTTTAAAAATGCAAAGAATAAAGCATGTTAAAGTTTCCTCTACTTTCTCACCACACCCCAACAGCAGTTACCATTCCTGTGTTTCTTCCCGTCCGCCTCCCATGCACCATCCACTCCCATGTGTAGTATTATTATTTTAAACAGAGGGGACCGTATCAAACACAGTATTTTTGAACCTGCTCTTTTATTTGCAATGCATTTGGAACTGTTACGTAGTTTGGGGTTTTTGTTTTCCATATTAAGCCTCTAAAAAGTAGGTTTTTCCCCCCCAATTTTATGGAGGTATAATTGACAAATAGGAATTGTAGATATTTAAGGTATACAAAGTGATGATATGGCATGTGTAGCCATGGTGAAGTCACCACAATCCAGCTAATTAACATGTCTGTCACCTCACACGGTTACTGTGTAAATCATAAACACTCAAAAAACATCATCATTGCGTGAGCCAAGATACTCAGTTTTACTATGTTTCTCCTGGCATCCTAGAATCTACCTAGGATCTACCTAGACTACCTAGAATCTTCACTATCTGGGTGTTGGGGGAGTATTGCTTTTTGCTTTTTTGAAAAGAAGATTGATTTGATGAGATGCCTTGACTTTTTGGAGGAATGTTAAAAATGCTATAAAATCAGGGTTTTTCTTTTTTTTTTTTTTTTTTTTTTTTTTTTTTTTTTAGGAGAAGGGAAATGTCTGTTGGAGTTCTTGTTAATAACAGCACTTGCCAAGCAGCTGATTAGATGCCAGGCATCATCCGTGGCATGTTTCTTCACAGATTTCAGAACGTGGGTGGGATTTGATATGAAAACCGAACCCAGCACTGGGCTGCTTCATCAAAATCTCCGCAGCTGCGTTCCCCAATCCATGCACACAAATAACAGCAACACAACGACAGAGACGCTTTGCAAGGGAAGAAAAGGTCTACTTAGGTGACCCTGTCCATTTTGCAGCATTGCTCACCTACAATGGCATTTCACAGCAATAATAAAACAACAGTGAACCTTTATTGAGCACGTACTAGATGCCAAGCACCTGCTGTCTCCCCATAGGGCCTGCTGGGGGTGAGTAATGCCCCCAGCAGGAGTGATCGTGCTGAACATGAGCCGGCTTTATCTCTGGGACCTTCAAGGCCCCTTTCACTAAAGCCTCCAGAGGTGGTAATAATGCCAACTTCCCGAAAAGGTCATAATCTGAGGATCAGGGGACTTAAGAAACCCTTCGGGGAGGGAAGAATCACACGGGGAAAAAAAATCCTATTAGCTACTGCCGGAAAGGTTATGAAAACCAAGTTTTAATAAAATGTTCTACAACTTTTAACTACAGCAGGGGGAAAAAGCCACATGGACAAAAGGCAAATGGTTTAGACAGCTCAGAAATGTCTGAGTGCCTGGGACATACGCGATTCTGTGCACATTTATTAAGCACTTGCTACATAGCAGGTACAAAGAGGAGGAAAATGTGTTCTACAACTTTAACTACAGAAAGGGAAAAAAAGCCACATGGACAAAAGGCAAACGGTTTAGACAGCTCAGAAATGTCTCAGTGCCTGGGACATACACAGCGATTCTATGCACATTTATTAAGCACTTGCTACATACCAGGTACAAAGAGGAAGAAAATGTGTTCTACAATTTTAACTACAGCAGGGGGAAAAAAGCCACATGGACAAAAGGCAAACGGTTTAGACAGCTCAGAAATGTCTCAGTGCCTGGGACATACACAGCGATTCTATGCACATTTATTAAGCACTTGCTACATACCAGGTACAAAGAGGAAGAAAATGTGTTCTACAATTTTAACTACAGCAGGGGGAAAAAAGCCACATGGACAAAAGGCAAACGGTTTAGACAGCTCAGAAATGTCTCAGTGCCTGGGACATACACAGCGATTCTATGCACATTTATTAAGCACTTGCTACATACCAGGTACAAAGAGGAAGAAAATGCATTCGCTTGCATGACAAGGAATTGCCAATCTTTGGTTCTTCTGACCTACGAGAAGGAAATGTCACATGCCACACCTTGGCAGTTCCAGTCTTCAAGTCACTATCAACTGGAAATCACTCAAAACACGTCAGAAAAAAAAAAACAAAACCCTGGATCTTGAAACTTCTTGGCCACAGCAACGTTCTGATAAAAACGCTTTTCCCTCGAAGGCTTTTAGTGTATAAATTCTGCTGAGAGCCAGGGCTGAGTTTTTTCCATACTGCAGTGGAAAGGCTTTTGTGAAGGAAGACAGCTATGGTGGGTATGGTGGCAGGGGAGGAAAAAAAAAAAAATCACTTTTTTCCAAATAAAGCCAAAGGGCTCAAGGTTAACCCCCTGCCTCTGCTACTCTCGCAACCACTAGAATATAAGCTCTATTCCCAAGAACAGAAGCTACGTGTGTACAAAGACCTCCTGTATCTCTGACTCTATTTCCCCAGTACGCAGAGTAAGAACTAGCACAGGGAAAGCACTCTATTATCTGTTGAACAAATGAGCAAATTCAATGAATGAGCACCGCTAGGCTAATTCACTGGAGGCACTTGAACTTGTTTCTCCACCTGGCATGACACTACTGGGAGACCCAGCGAGGAATGAAATGCACGATGCATGCAGTGCTTCGTTATCTGTAAGCCAGTTATTACTGGGGAGCAAGACCCCGTTGGAGGCAGCATGAAATGAACAAAGTCTCACCACCACCACGACATTAGCAGATCGGTGCTGACCACAAGGCAAATTTCAAGCCACCTGAAGGCACGTTTTTGATGCACTGACAGATGTCCGTTCTCAGATCATTCATTTTGAGAAATAACTGTAACCAAATAAACCCACCGATTCACCAGTGAGCAAACAACTTCAATATGAGCTTTTTTAAGCCATGGCTTTTCCCTGGCATGGGGTTTTTCAGGTGAAGCTTAGATTTTGAGGTTTCCAAAATGTAATAAGGACTGCTTCCCAACTTGCCCAAAACATTTCAGAGTTGCTGTGGAGTAGTTCAAACATTCTGCTGAGAGAGACTGGTTTTCCCGTGTACATGCACATAAAATGCACGTGGGTAATATGCAAATGTAACATTTTCATGTTGAAGCTAAGCCAATGACTTTATCAAATTCTACATACTGAAGATGAGGCATGTTTTCTTTTTGCACATGCATGCTTGGAGATGACACGATGTACAAATGAGTGGATGGTTTTTTATTACATGCGTCCACACGAAGACATAAACGTATTCTGGAAAAGACCCAAGTTCAGCGGCTGGAAGATGGGGTGAGGACTTCTAGGTCCAGCTCTGCTCCCTACTACTTGCTGATGCATTTCCATGCACCCCGGTTTCGGCCTGTGAAAGGCACATCACCCTCATAAATCAAGGAAACAAGCCAGGATGTGCACAGATGAGAGCAGAACTCCTTCTACCCCACTCAAGACAACAGCTCAAGTGAGGAATCCTGAACTCTTGCATGGCTTTCCATGATTTATCATCCCAGGATAAGAGGAGAAAAAAATACCTCCCCACCTCTCCCTAACCGAAAATAGGTTGACTCATTTCATTTCTGTGGTTTTGCAGAGTAAAAGCTCTGGAGTCGTAATGGCAGGAGGCAGTTGTTTGTTTGTTTATTTTTTCCTTAAAGCTCATAAGCCTTTCTTGATGAAGAAAAACTAAACACTCTGAAATGTCCCTCAGTGACAGCGCTGCCAACAGTGCCAGCCTGAAGCCTGGGTTTGACTCGTGAGTGCCCCTGTCACTGTCCCAATGGACAGACACAAGTCTCTGGTGCAGGGGAAACGCCTTGGTAAGAATCTGGGGCCTGGAAAGTCGCAGGGACAACGCAGTGACATGTGAGGGGGTGCAAATAGGGGACGGCTTTCAGGAGCTCCTCATCTGTGCTTCTGGCTCAGCTCTGTGGCTCCATCTTGCTCTTTGCTCACGGGTCAGAGGGAAAAAAAAGAGTCTCCGCTGGGAAACAATTGCATGCTGTCAACCGGATGGATGGCGCCTCCCAGAGAAGCTGAGAGTGAGACCCAATTCACCATCGTGGGGTGCTTAAGTGACATTAGTGCCACTTTCCATAGCACCGGAGAACGGGCGAAGGAAGACACAGTCTTTTCTATCGCTGCTAGAGCTGACACTCTGCTGCAGGCTCAGACCAGAGGTGGGTCCAACGAGAGCCAGAGTCAACCTCCAAGCTTGATTTTATTTACTCTTGGCAAGTCCAAACTTCCTGGTTCTAAGAGGAAAGGGGGTGGGGCGGGGGGGAGGGTTAAAAGTCTCATAAAAAGGCTCCTTCCAAAGGCAATTCTTTGGACACCAAAGTGCTCTTACAAAACTACATTTTGATGAGCTACATGTAAATGAATCAGAAACATATGGATTTCATTTCCTTCCTAATACACAGGGGTTTCAGAACCAAGAGTTGGGGGAGTGCTTGCTGGGATGAGCTCTGGAGAAAATGTTCAAGTGGAGGGGGGGGAGGCTTCAGACATTTGTTCAACCTAAAATAAGACAAAGACAACTCCCCCAGCTCCACTCCCCTTCCTCGACGGGCCTCTGGTATCCGCCAAGCCAACCTTAGATCCTTGTGATAGCAAGAACTACGTACCTAAACCTGGCCAGGGCTGGGGTCTGGGGCTTTCTCTGATGACCATTGAGGACTGGGATGTTTTCTGGCACCAGCCCCCAAAATATTGCATCCTTTGCTGGCTGCTGGGAATTCTGAAGCTCGTGTCCCCAATTTTATGTCTCCAAGATGCCACAAAAGGAAACGCAGGGAGCATTTCCCTAAGAGGTGAATGAATGCTCAGTATGCCGAACAAAGAAAGAATCCTACTTTTGAGAGATCATTCATTGGAAGTTCTTGGGAGCACCCTAATCTGGAGCCCTGGCTCCCATCAGGAGCTCAGCCTTGCTGGCATCCCTGGGCCGTGGGCAGGCATCTGCACTGTGTACCTACAATCTCTCTCTCTCCTTTTTCACAGGCGTGTTTTATTAAGCTAATGAATTATGAGGGGGCCATAAAGTAGCTAGGAGCTAGTGAGGTTCCTGGAGTGAGCAGCTGAGAGGGTCAATCATTCAACACCTGTTTTGGCTAAAAATTAAATGGACTGTTTTCATGGGACATGTCAGAAAGCCAGCGTGTCCCAGTCAAGAAAAGAGATTTTTTTCCCCCCAAAGAAGAAGTGGGGGGCAGAGGAGGACCCCAAAAAGCAGCCCAGCAGATGCTGGGAAAGACGACATAAGGCAAAATGGAAAACAGGCAAGTGTTAACAAAAGGCAGACAGTCACGAGAACCGATGACAGAGAACTCTAAGACAGCCGGAAGTGTTAAGAAAAGGGCCCAGAAGATGTCACCTGCCCCAATGCAAAACACAAAGCTGGTTGTCAAGAGGAACGCCAGACATCACAAGAGCCATTTTCTCTCGATGGGTCAAATGGTCGGTGGCGTACCTCTTCTCGCCTCTGAACACAACTACAATCACTTTCTGTTGATAATAATGTTAGGCTTGATTATACAGAGGTTGCGCTTGGACATTTCCTTCCTTATAGCTAAAGCGGTGCCATTATTTCTCATTTAACTGCAGAATAAGGGGTGCCCTGTTCCTGAAGTCCAGGGATTGCTAACGCAACAATGGTGAATGCAGTGGCAGTGCACGACTCCAATTTTCATGATTACTATTAATTAAGGTTGTCAAGTGGATAGAATGGGCCCTTTTCTTCTCTATCAGCTGGCAAAGGGCACTGTACCAGAGAGAAGTCGCATGGCAGGAAGGAAGGGTGAGTCAAGCTGCACCGTCTGCTGCAGGCTTGGGTTCAAAGTCCAAGCCCACAAGCCCCAAAGCTCAAGTTTTTGGACACAGAACAGCCACTTACGCAAGATCGTGTTTCCCTAAAAAAAAAAAAAAAAAATCAAGTGAGGACACAGCGACAGCGACACAGCAAGTACACTCCTGGTCTCTAGCAAGGACAGCGTCCTAGAATGGCCAAACATTTCATAATGTGTTTTTCACTTAAGGATTGAAGAAAGTGTTTGGAAACAGAAATGATACTAAAAAATCCCAAGAACTGGATAAAGAGAAATTTAGGGCGTGGATTTAAGTAAGACATAGATGTGTCTCACTATTGACTGTATATCAGGCGTCCCAAAACTACAGCCCACGGGCCACATGTGGGTGTTTTTGCCCGATTGTTTTTTTTTACTTCAAAATAAGGTATGTGCAGTGTGCATAGGAATTTGTTCATGGTTTTTTTTTTTTAAACTATAGTCCAGCCCTCCAACGGTCTGAGGAACAGTGAACTGACCCCCTGTTTAAAAAGTTTGAGGACCCCTGCTGTACATTCTGCAGCTGACCTGTCCCCTCTTTGGGGGCCAAGTGCCATGTTTGAGTCATCTTTGCACTTCAGTGTCACACTTCATGCTGCCCAGGGCACTGAGTTTGCATTTATCTCCTCCCAAGCTCCATGTCTCGGTAAAACTGCACAACTAATGGGTAACTTGCTAGCCTCTGTAACAATTCCATGGACCTTTGCATTATGTTCTACTTAAAAACACAGCAACAAAGTCTAACCTGCCTCTAACCCAGTTTTTTCCAGATCCTGGGCCCTGGCTTCCGGCTAGTGAGGATGCTGGTATACTGAGGGTTGGGGGAAGGCATGGTCCAACTGGCCCATGAACAGGGGAGCATAATATTTTATCATATTTGTGCCTAAAGCGGTTATTTTACTAAAAGCAACAATGGGTACTTAGCTGTGTTGGCATCATTATTTTTTCCCTGTTATAAAATCATATAAAGCTACTGGAAAGAGATCTGTAAGCCAGTGGTTCTCAAAGTGGTTCCTAGCAGCAAGACTAGCAGCAGCAGCACCCAGGAGCTTGTCAGAGATGTAGAATCTTGGGCCCCACCATCCTAGAGCTAACGAACCAGAAATTCTGGTGGCCTGTGTTTTAACAGGTACTTTAGACCTGTGGTCCCTAATCCCCAGGATGTGGCCTGGGACCAGTTCGTGGCCTGTCAGGGACCAGGCCACAGAGCTCTGCTCTTCTCCCACTGCCATGGAAAATCTGTCTTCCATGAAACTGGTCCCTGGTGCCAAAAATGGCTGGGGACCGCTACACTTTAGGCCATTGTGCTGCACACACAAATTTGAGAATTGCTGTTCTAGGGCACTCTTTCTCAATCCTGGCTGCATGTTATAAACAACTGTAGGGTTTTTTAGAACAATCAATACCTGGTCCCACCCTAGACCAATGAAACCAGAAATATTTGTAGGTGGGGCCCAGGCGCGAGTCTTTGCTTTTATTGCAAAGTCAAAATTGAAAACCACTGCCCGTCAGGAAGCAGGCCTGCCCTGCACAGCTCCAAGCCAAGTTTCAGAGCAGCAGACATTCCCAGGACCTGCAAGCCTCCACCCCAAAGCAACTTTTTTATTGTAGGTTTTAGTGCTGCTTTCTAAAAATGAATGTTTCCCGGCGACTGCCCAACGATGACCTGGTCTACTATCAGGTTTGTGAATTATACAGAAATAGAAGTGCCATGAATGCCAAGACAGGATTGACATTAAAAAAAAAAAAAACACAAACAAACAAAAACAAACAAACAAAAAAACTGCAAATGTGCTCAGGGCAAGGAGAGAATTTTTTTTTTTTTTTTTTTAAAGTCAGCTTCCAGGCCTGCTTCAGGAATCAGCAGGTTTACTGGGTTGAGGGTCATGGACAGCAACACTCTGCCCTGCAGAAACAGAATGGTGTAGAATGTTCCAGAATGTTCTTTTTAATGTTTATAATGAGAGTATCAGAAAGAAAAGGAGTTCAAACTGAACAGCACAGGAAAGAGCTCTGGGGGCTTTCAAGGAACAACTCATTTTTAAAGTGATAAGAACTGTCAAGTCATTTGGTTAAATTTGAGGGAAATAAGATCACATGGAAGAAATAAGCATCCCCCTGTGTGCAAACTCCACCCGGCCACTGCTCTGAGAGAGCTTGGCTCTGGCTAGCAGAATCTTGGGCAACGGAGAGCAGACAAGGCCACAAGGCCACCTCCCCACAGGCCATCCAGAGTGAAATGCACCCTTTTCCAGAAGTCTGAAACACGACCCACAAGGAACACCAGTCATAAACACAGAATGTACAGCGGGGCGCGGTGGCTCACGCCTGTAATCCCAGCACTCTGGGAGGCCGAGGCGGGAGGATTGCTTGAGCTCAGGAGTTCAAGACCAGCCTGAGTGAGAGCGAGACCCCGTCTCTAACTAAAAATATAAAAAATTAGCTGGGAGTAGTGGTGTACGTCTGTAGTCCCAGCTACTGGGGAGGCTGAGGCAGGAGGATCGCTTGAGCCCAGGAGTTTGAGGCTGCGGTGAGCGAGGCTGACGCCACTGTACTCACTCTGAGGACAACAGAGTGAGACTCTTGTCTCAAAAAATTTTTTAAAAAAAGAGGAATGTAGTGCTCTGTTTAGTAGGCTTTTCTTTCTCATCTGTAAATCAGGATGTCTGCACTTCACTTCAATCATGCTTGGGAAGCCCTATTTTAAACAGTCAAGTTTTTATCTTCAAGTTCTTTAAGAGTAGATTCAAGCATGTATTTCAGTGTAACAGCTCCATCCCTTATTAACATCACTCTTAAATGCCCTCAATTCTGTATTGAAATTTCAACTCCATTAAAATATTCTTCATCCCTCGCCTGCAGATTATAAACTCGTTTTATATGCTCTTCCGTCAAGGTTCTACCTTGCTCACCACCGGCCTCACGGTATTGCATTTTGAAGGCCTTCAGGGCAAGGGCTGTGTTTGTTTTGAAACAAAAAGTCCAGGCCAGGGGTGGTGGCTCACGCCTGTAATCCCAGCACTTTGGGAAGCTGAGGCAGGAGGATCACTTGAGGCTAGAAGTTCGAGATCAGCATGATCAACATAGTGAGACTCCCTCAAATCTCTAAAAAAATAAAATAAAAATAGCCAGGCATGGTGGCACACACCTGTAGTTCCTGCTATTTGGGAGGCTGAGTCAGGAGGATCGCTTGAGCCCAAGAGTTTGAGGCTGCAGCGAGCCAGTGAGCTATGATTACACCACAACACTCCAGCCTGGGCAACAGAGCAAGACCCTGTCTCTAAAGAGAAAAAAAAGTCCAAACAATATGTTCTCTATAAGGCCCAAAGGCACTCATTGATTGATAATTTTTCCATCTCTTGAGCATGATCTCCAATTCCATGCTGTTGCTATCAAAGTTCTCCACTGTGCGTCCGACTCTGACCACATCAACTTTTTTTAGTGCAACGAATAGTTCGTTTTCATCACAAGGAAGAGAAACAATACAGCCTTGGACACGGAGCACAGACTTTGGAGTCAGACCAAAGGGGCCTCACATCTGGCTGTTCCACTTAAAAGCTGTATAACCTTAGTAAAATCACTGACCTTTTTAAAGCCTCAGTTTCCCCATCTGTAAAATAGGGACAGTGGTATTACCTACTTGGGGTGGAGGTTACTATAGTATAAGGAATGTTGTTTTTCATATTTGACTCAATGTAAGAAAATGTCTGTCTTAATTCAAGAATCTATAAAAATGTACAGTATTTATACATCTGGGGAGAAAAGGAATGGGATCACCCAGAGCCAGAAATGAACTTGTCCTCTACATAGCTACTTACTACCTTAAAACACTGCTAAGCTATGAAATGTCAACATTGATTAGAATATGCCCACATCTGTTTTAGTCACTATTTACTGAACTTCAATATATTAAAAATATCTAACGAAAAATAAATCTAAGAAAAATAAGCACAATACAAAAGCATACACGAACCTCCAGATGTTATCATCCTTGCCAAAAAAATGAATGCAAAATTATAAACCACACAGAAGTCACGTTTTTAATTATTTTCCAAAGGTATAATATTGCCAATTTTCAGTTTAGGTTTGATTTTATCAGTTCTGTTGTAGCTAATTACAGAAACGTTTGCATCTTTTCAGAGATGATACTGAAGCAGGTAGGAGTAAAATAACACACTCTATGTGTTTTGAAATACTCAGGTATAAAAAGGAGGGAGGGAGGGACGGAGCCAAGGAAGGCCAAAACCATGACCTTCACTGAACTTAAGCAATGGCCACAGTTCTTCAATGTTCCTTCTGCTACGTTTGAAACTTACATAATTACTTTCAAAACTTACATAATTATTTTCAATCCTTGTTGAACTTAAGCAATGGCTACAATTCTTCAATGTTCTTTCTGCTACATTTGAAACTTACACAATTATTTTCAAAACTTACATGATTATTTTCAATCTTTGTTGCAATGGCTACAATTATTCAATGTTCCTTCTGCTACATTTGAAACTTACATATAATTATTTTCAAAACTTACATAATTATCTTCGATCTTTGTTGAATGTAAGCAACGGCTACAATTGTTCAATGTTCCTTCTGCTACGTTTCAAACTTACATAATTATTTCTCCACTTCTAATATTAGAAGCCCACAGAGAAAATCTTGCAAGTGGCAAAGGGACACGTTTTCGAGATGCTACCATCTTGAAGCAGTAGACAAAGCCTTTAGTTACACCTGTATGTGATTTTGTGTGTATTTCATAGCAACACAAACGTCATTACCTTTCCCTTGTTGTACCCAAGAAGAACTGGAGGCCCCGGAAGAGGTTAGTAATTCTCAGTGCCACACTGCTAGGAAGCAGGTGAGCTAAAATACCCATGCATGCTTAAGAGACTCTGATACCTACGACCTTCCTTCCATTCGCTCCTGCCACCTCTGTCCTTGTGGAAGGTCCCCTCCACTCTGAGTTTAAGGTGAGTCCTACAAAGGGAAATGCACCAGAGACCTGCAGCCCATTCATTTGCTTACTTCCTTGTCAAGTTCTCTTCTTCCAGCCCCAGTTATGCATCCCAGGACTCAGTTTCCCCACCTAAACATTGCCTCTTAGATTTCCCGTGAGAATTAAAGGGGTATGTGTATGTACGCATGTATGTGTGTGTGTATCTCCACACCAACACACCTAAGAACAGCCCCCAGAACATGTTATATAAATAATCATTATTATACTTTGTCTTCCCTACTAACTTCCTCACCACTCAAAACTTTCCCCCTTATGAAGTATCTTAATGGCTAACTTACATTGGATAATAATTGGATCTAGGCAGCAGATTCACTGAGGAGTTTGCAGAATTATCTCATTTATTCTTTACGACCCTGTAAAATTATGGTATTTTCTTCCCCAGGAGAAATGAAATGCAATGAGCATATATTTATGGTGTGTATGATGTTTTTTGCAAGTGTGTGCATCCATAATAGCTTCCAAAAAAACAGATCGTTCGGATTAACTAGATTCTCAAGAAAATAAGAAAAAGATGGCATAAAACATTACCAGTAAGATGTCACTATTTGCATTAGGGGATTCTAAGTGGGCCTATCTAGACCCGCCTGCTTATGGTCTCTTCGCCCAAGGAAAACAGGTGTTATTGCTTGGAAGAAGTATGATTCATAAACTGTTTAGAATTTGAAGATACTCAAATAAGGTATTTGGAAAACAGACCTTCAGCATGAAGGTAAATATTTCTATTCGAGAACAAACAGTACAGTCCCCACAGAGCACAGTTGCTCGGGGTGATGACTCATGCAGCTCCAGATCCTGAGACTTACTAAGAGTCATCCGGGGATAAACAAGACCTACTACGCGCTTCACTGTGGCTTGTCTCTCTGGCGGGGACAGAAGTGTCAGGTGACCTCTAGCCCCAATCATTTAAAGAGGCAAAGCTAACACGTAAAATAGAATAATTAAGGGCTAAGGTAGAGACTTCAAGGAGGGGAAAGTGTTGGGAAAATGTAAAAAGGTAATTATCATTTACACAACTATCTCATTTATTCCCCCTTACTCTGAGAGTTAACCACTCTATGAGAGTTAACTATGAGATAGTAACTTTGATCCCAATTTCATAGATAAGCAAAGCGAAGTCACCCATAGCCGGTATCTGAACTCGGGCCCTCTGATGCCTCAGTTTACATTCTTAAGCACGCCAGTGTGTGATTTCAGAACACACAGGGACAGCTGACAATACAAAGTGGAGTGGCTGGCCAAGGTGCTGGGGAGGAGATTATCATGAGTCCCAGCAAAGGACAGGAAGGAAGAGGACGGGTGAGGAGGGCGTGTGCTGGGTGACTGGAGATGCTAGAATATGCCTGGCACGTGTCCGACCAGGGAGCTCCTCCTGGCCAGAGCCAGAGAGGGTACTAGGGAAGCAAGAATGAGAAAGAAGTGGGGTCTGGAGCAAGAACCCAGCAATGTGCAAATGTCTCACAGGCAGCTGCAGATGCAAAGTAGAGGCCAATGAAGCCTGAAGACTGGGGTGTCACCAGCACAGAGCTGCTGACTGAAGATTCTAGAAGGCCTGACATGAAGACCAGAGGACCAAGGACTGAGTCTGGAGAATGACCATCACTTGGGGCAGGAGAAAGCACCAGTGAAGAGGAACAGGTATTTTATCAGTTTTGTATACACCTGTAAGGTTCTATCTGGATTCAAATCCCAGCTATGAAGCTTCCTGGCTGTGTTACATTGGTCTAGTCCCAAAACATCTCTGAGCCTCATTTTACTCGAATATCTAATAGGAATACGAAGGTATCTAAGAATATCTATATTTCATAGGATTGTCGTGAGGATTTAGTCACACGCACACACACACTCCAGTGACAACAATGTCAGGCACCTGTAAGTGCTTTGTAAGTGTCTGCTTGCTGTTATTACAATCATCACCACTATTCATGCAAGCATGGTCTGTACCATGGTTTGTAATAGTGTAAAATCAGAAACAAAGCATAACATCCATTCACAGGGAAATGCCTAAGGAAATAAAGATCTATGCTAGAGAATCATGCAGCAGTTTGAAAAACTGCAGCAGAGTTTCATATATCTCATCCTAGAAAGGCCTCTCAGACACAAAGTTAAAAGAAAGAAATATCCCACATTCCAGAATTTCCATCCACACTGTGACAAGACAGTGACCGTGTTGTCTTTCATGCAAACATCCTCAGTGCCTTAGTAATTTCTCAGAATGGGTCTACAGTGACCGTGTTGTCTTTCATGCAAACATCCTCAGTGCCTTAGTAATTTCTCAGAATGGGTCTTTGCAGATGTCTACAGGGGCAGGAAGAGCAGTTCACCAGACTGATGCCTTTAGCAGCGCTAAGCACGTGGTTGAGTCCTGAGCCAAAGCCCTCAGTGGCAGGGAAGGGACCAGATTCCAGCAGGCCTGACTGGCTGTCGCCTCTGTTAATCACTAGACAAAGCAGATAGTTTGCAGAGGGGATAGAAAAATGAAACACGTCTGTTTTTGCTTTTTAGAGGCAATTAGGGATCTATAGCCAAAGTGGTGTTATTTTTTGAATCAGAGCCAGTCATTATCTTTTTCTCTTTTTTTATTCTTTCAGAGAAGATGATTATACCATAATCACTGACATTTCTAAGGAACATTTTGGAGCCACCCCTGCACTTCCCTAGAACAACCTCGCTGCGTCCCTGCAATATTGAAGAAAATTTAGTTATCGACATGCAGAGCCAAGCTCTGAACCCACAAACCCATGGGGAGAACCCTAATTTGCAGAGAGTCCGACAGTCCAGGATGTTTAGAAAGAGCGCAGCTCTCCAAGGTAATTAAAACTTTCCCGCTGATATTCTGTTGAAAGGATTGTTCTCCTTGGCATATCCTTTCCTTAAGAAAAATAAGGGCTGTCTGTCAGCCCTGCTGCAGGATGGCCTCCAATTCCACACTGCTCAAGTCTGAATCAATGGCTCATGCACAGAGTCCTACACTTTGGGAAGATGAAACTGACAGAAAATATACACGGTGAATTTCTACGGTAGGAGAAGAGAAAACTCTAGGAAAACATCAAAGTTTAGGATCTGAACTTTGGAGAGACGAAAGGGAGGAGTCAATGGTAACCTTGGTTTTCTGGTTTTGAATTTAAAGCAACTTTTGTTGAAAATGTATAAAAATAGGCCAGGCGTGGGGGCATTATGCCTGTAATCTCAGCACTTTCAGAGGCTGATGTAGGAGGATCACTTGAGGCCAGGAGTTTGAGACCAGCCTGGGCAACATTGTGAGACCCCTGTGTCTATAATTAAACAATAATAAAATTTTTAAAAATGTATACAAAAGAATAGGTTTAGACACAAGACTGTCTATAGCTGGATGTATGTCTTCCTTCCTTGTCCTTATCCACAACTTATACATAAATTCAAACATATGTCCAGCACTTAATACATGCAAAGTACCATGCTAATCACTGAACAGGGTAATTCAGAAAAAGAAATCATTGCAAAATATGCTTAAGGATTCATAAGAGAAAATTCCTGGAAATGCTCCCCAGCTCCCAATTTTCTCTCCTAATGCATCACTGAGAAATCCTCTTAACTTTCAATATTCTCATTTTAAAATGAATATAATAATCCAAAACTCCGTTTCCTCCTTGAAATTTTTCTAGTGGCTTAAATACCAAAAAAAATAAAATCTGAACTATAATAAGCAATAATTATAATCTATGAAAGATATTCTTTTAACAAAAAAAATTTGAAGAAGTTAACTTTGCCAAAAATGATTTCAGATACTAATGATATAAAAATTATGCAAAACGGCATATTGTTTTCTAACATAATTATACTAAAATATATAATAATACAAAGAATAATGCAATTTTGCTCTTTTCCTATTAGCAAATGTAATGCTATCTCCCCCCAAAAAGAACTATCAAGATTTACATAATTTTCCTTTTTTTTTTTTTTGAAACAGTCTCACTCTTTTGCCCAGGTTAGAGTGCAGTGGTGTGATCATAGCTCACTGAAACCTCAAATTCCTGGGTTCTAGCAATCCTCCCGCCTCAGCCTCCAGAGTAGCTGGGACTACAGACGTGCACCAGTAGGCCTAGCTAATTTTTCTATTTTTTGTAAAGACCAGGTCTCGCTCTTGCTCAGGCTGAGCTGGAAGTCCTGAGCTCAAGCGATCCTACAGCATTGGCCTCCCAGAGTGCTAGGATTGTAGTCGTCAGCTACTGTGCCCGGCTCATACTTATTTTTATCAAAAGGTTTCAAAAAGCTAAATAAAGCAAAGAGGGGTAAAATGACCTGTCAAAAGGTAATTTTTTTTTCCTTTGATGAATATTTACTGAAAGCTTCAGGGTACCAGGTACAGTGCCTGGTGTTGGAGATTAAAATGGTACACAAAACAGGGGAAGGAAGACATAAATAATCAAATAATCCTCCTAAATACACAATCAGAAACTGTGGTAATGGTAAGGACCATTGCCCTGTGCTTGGGGATAATTTCATGCCAGGAATCAAAGGCCACCCTGAAGAAATGAAACCTGAGCAATTCTCCAAAGGACACCAGAGGTCACACCATGAGTTGGGTGCAACAGGCCAGGAATGCAAGAACCTTCCAGCCCAAGGGTCTTCCCCATTTGTCCAAGAATGCAGGGGGCAGTGATTCAAGTGCTTTGTATCTGGAATTCCATGGTGCAACCGTGAGTCATGAGAAATGAGATGCACCTCATTGAGAAATAGCCTTCTCTCCCCTCTGATGCCCCTCGGAAACTGCCTCCTTGTCCCATGTCCTCAAAGGTGCTCTGGGACTGTCCCAAGTCTGGCCTCTCCCATCACTGAGGGTTTAGGATGGCGACACATCCAGCAGGAGGGCTGGTGTTTGCAGATGAAGCCAGGATTTGCCCATCCTTCTTTCCCGATCCCAAGCCCCACTGGCCTCCTGACCCTTCACAGAAGTTGATCGAAGCCTAGTCCCTTCCTTCCAGTTCCTTCTAGGGGAAAACTCCAAAACCTTAGTCTTTCTTTTCACAAGCAAAGTTTGAGTTCCTGAGTTCAAAAACAGCTCAACAATGGGAAGTCTGCTGCTTTAAAAAAAGAAACACTGCAAGTATTCTTTATTTTATAAGATCTTTTCCATTTCGGGGGTTGAGGGGGAGATATACCATTTTAGAGACCACAGCTGCTTCAAGTTAATAAAATCTGAATTCTCTTTGCTTGGACCCTGATTGCTAGTTTTAAGTTTAGGAAGCTGGATTTCTCTATTTCTCTTCTTATGTTATGGATTCTTCATTCTTGTGGTGGTAATAGAGTGTATGGTTATTTTTTATTCCCAATTTAGGTTAATAATGATACATTTTACATCCAAGGCCTCATGTCACTAACAATATCGAACTAATGGTTGTAAATAACATAAAAGTAATTACATATCTGGAATTTATCTCAGCATTTTTAACCAATTAATCTCATTGGTGATTTTCTTCCATTTAGAATTTCAATGTCATATCTTATGTCTAATGATTAACATTAAATTTCCAAAAAAATATTTAAAGATATGGGAGACTATGTTGTTATAATGAAAGACATGCAATTTAATAAGGGTTTAAAACATCGTTTTAAATCATTTAATTAACTCTGTAATTACTGAGTTTCAGAACATTAAACACTATGTAGTTTAATATGTGTCTTACAGAGGAGAAAGAAGCAAAAATAAGAAAACTCCAAGTTAAATGGTATGATCTCAATATTTTTCTACTCATAAAAATAAAAGAAGGATAAACACTACAATATGAAGCAATTATCTCTAGATGGTGTGATTTCACTGTGGCACTTATTTTTCTGTACGTTTGAGAAAATGAAAATGCGTAACTTTTACAATTTGAAAAAGATTATATCTTTAATACATGTTTTTGCTTTAGGATTGAAGAAATCAAATATAGAAACCCTGTTTCCAAAAATATTCTTCTGTAGTATAACCAGTTACGTGTATATGATGAAAATAAAATCTTTGGCTAGCTCTAAACTATGGAAGGAAAGCTGCTTAGGTATGTAAAATAAAATTAAAAAATCTCTGGGAGCATATCTGGAAAGCAAGCAGGCAGATAATTTAAAGAGAAAGAGAATGAGAAAGTATTTAATATTTCTTGAAACGTCCAATTTTTGTATAATGCAATAGTTCCTTCTAATGCGTAAGTATCATTGCATAGTTCAAAGATATGGTTTGGAAAACTAAATTTGCTTAATCTAAGCATAGAACAATCCTCCCCCATAAAACAAATTATGGTGAATTCTAGAAGATCTACTCCATCGAAACAGAAATACAGGCACAAACAGATGAACTAGATGATTCAACCCTCCCCGGCTTTTTAAGGTCAGCAGCACATCCAGCCACCCAGATGCACAAGTGCGAGTGTGCAAACCCTCCTTCCTCCTCTTTTCCCTGTCCTGTCTCCCTCCCTTGGTCAGGAGCTGGGACCCAGAGGACCTGGTAAGGTGGAGTGAGAAATAGGTGACTCCAAGTAGCTACAGAATCCACTTTGAGGCCAACACACCAGGTTCCTAGTCCCCTCACAAATGCACATGGCAGGAGGGGGGTGAACCCTGAACTTTGGTTGCCTAAATATGCAGGGTAAGGTTTCAATAACCTCTTAGATCATGGGCCCTCCTAAGCCTGCGAGTGTTGTCACTGGCTCTCACAGGCCTGGAACACCCGAGATCTGCACTGTTTGACAGCCACACAAGAGGACCGCCAATGGCTTCCAAGGACTTGGGTCTGCTCTGCTTGGCAAGCTGCAGGATGCTCCAGGTTTACCCCCGGAAGTGTTAATGAAATTGACAATATGCATCTTACTAGGCTAAGAATTCGAGAAAAATGCTACAGCAGCGTTGAGAGACCCAGCTCCTATTTGAAAGATGACTCCAGGCACTCTGAGAAATCTGAACACCCAGGCAGCCACCATTAACCAATCAGCCAGGGGAAGGCATTCTCTGGCTGATGCCTTTCAGTGGGTTTGGAATTAACATTATGCCTACTTGGCAATGCCCTTCCCAACCTAAAGCCTTAACTGGGGCAGAATTACTCAAAACTGTGATTTTTTTAAAAAAATACACAATTTCACAGTCTCAGCCCAGCAATATGTTGAACCAACTTCACTTTCTTTTGTTTCCAGTGCTTTTTTATGGAAGGGGAGGGGGTAACAGGCACCCCCAATGATAATGGTGCTAATAAAAGATTAGGTTATGACACTAAATGAGGTCTAAATCTACAAAATATGTTGACACAGGAATCCAAATAAAAAAAAAAAAACCTCCAGAACTTGTCTAAGAAGTTTACATTAAAGAGAAGGTCTCTGTTTGGCACGAAAGCATCTTCAACACCTCTCACCCACTTGCTAATCTCCCTTTTGCACAAGGCTGTGGAACCTTCCACTGATACCAAGATGCAGTTTTCCCTGAGCATGAAAGCTACCTCGTATAATAGTTACAGCACGTGATACTCATTTCCCATTTAGGTAAGGAAAAGAGACTGTTCGCTTTTAAAATAAGTTTGCGTTTTGAAAGCGTGGATTTCAATAAAAGATTAAATAATAATATGGGGAGAAGTCATGGTAGTATCTGAAGGACTGAAGTCTGGCCAAGGGTGGAATATTTTATAGTCTCAATGTGCATGCAATGGAAACAAAAGGAAACAAAAGCCTAAACAACTGGAAACGATCTCACCACAGTATTATCTTAGTTCTTCCTCAGAATCAATATTTACATTCATGGAGGACATATAAGCAGACAGTTCATTTACAAATCACGGATGATATTTTCTGTCGAGGGTGAAGCAGCCCTGTGACACGCACTGTCCCTAACAGGAGGGCACGAGCATGCGACATGGTAAAACTTATGTCTCTGCAGGCATCACCGCCCCAGAATCTATGCCCAACAGGGCCTGCTCTCAATTTAACCACCGATCTGCAGGTAGTAACATGACTGTAACCCAATAAGGCTTGAAACCCTTTTTCCTCAAATCTCAAGAGAAGAAAACCATTTTGGAGAGCCGTTGTGTGTGCCAAGTGCTGTGCTATGACAATTTGCACGTACCCTCCAAATCTGATCGTCACAAAGAATCCTATCATTTAGGATTATTATTGTCCCCATTTTATGGATGGAGAAACAGAGGCTAGGAAAGATGAAATCAGATAAGGGGCAGAATTCAACCCCCCGGGTACTCCCCACCCCCCGACTCTACAAAGGTGTGTTTGGGGACAGAATGCTCTGGAGCCCTGTTTTTTTTTTTAGGCACAGATGGAGAAGCAAGACCTTCCATGAGAAAAATCACCGCATCGTAGTATCCGTGGTAGAAGAGCTGCGAAATCGTTTAAACGTATCTGCTCAAAGGCACGTCAGATGCGTTTTGCTCCACAACTGGAAATACTCGACCTACTCTTCGTTCAAGGCAGCTTAAATGCACCTTTGTAAGCTCATCTGTATCTGCCTCTTTTCTCATTATCTCGGGACGGGAACGTTCTTTGGCAGATGGAACCCTTTCCATCAGCATCAGATTAATTTTGCAGAGATGGAGATGTGTTAGCCCAGCCAGGGTCTGGAAAATAATGCATTACTCTTAATAATCATTATTCTTAATCAGAGTCCTTAACACAGAAAGCCCCCTAGGTCCTGGTGACCATCAACGAGAGCCATGGCTCACGTGCATGAAGTGAGTTTGGCACATTTGTACACTCAACTCTATTCGCAAGGTCTAAATGTGTTGGTCAGAGAAACAGGGAAAGATGGGGGGATGGGAACCAAGGAGAAGAACAAGCAACTCCATGTAAGCAGCTCATCCCGGGAAACCATTTAAAAATTAAGTCAATCTGCCTATTAGCATGTAACCTAACCAGGGAAAGGGATCCAGACCATTAACTTTCTCACTTTCATTTAGGAACTCTTCTCACTGATCTACTGGGTGGTTGAATAAAATACGTCATTTGTCCAAGATCTGGGTTTTAAAATCCTAGATCTGCAAACAGGATGATCGTTTGTTCTTACGTTTGGCAAGCTGCACGTTGGTGGGGCTGCTTTTAAAGAGAAGCAGTAAACATTCTGGAAGCTTCCAAGCTTTCAACCATTAGGAACATTCTGGAAGCTTCCAACCTTTCAACCATTAGGGCTCACCCCTCTTACACAAATTCCCGTACCTTTTCCCTTTGTCATTGTTGCTGTGACCACAGCAAGTTGCATTTTGGTGGCCAAGATGGGCTAAGAATTCCAGCTGATTCCTCGGCAATTCAAGAAGCGAGAAGGTTGCCACACTCGTCAGGGACAGCCAGGGGGGCAGAGGTCTAGAGCTTCCACGGCAAGGGGCATGGTTTCCATTTGCTAACAAGGACATCTCAAGTGTGTCCTAAATAATTGGGCGCCAGCATGTGGGAGCTTTGTCAGCATTTGACAACGCTAGTCCACTCACTCCCAAGGATACCGATATTACCTGAGAAACGCCAAACTGAGCTACTGTTGAAAAATAATGCACTCAGGTGACCAACACGGCAAAGGCAGCTGTGGTCAGTGGTCACTTGCAGATGCTTAAGCACTTCTCTATCCATTTTCTGCGGCATGTGTTTGGGAAATTTTAGCCAGAACTCTCAGAATACCGTCTCTCCATTTCTAGACAAACTTAAAAAAATTCTCTTTCCTCATTTCCTAATATCATTTTAAACAAATCATCACAACTTGGTACAATGAGAAACCCAGAGAAACCCACATCTTTTACGACTGGAAAGGCTGTTGGTTTGTTTTCCACTGGGAATCCAAGTGAGCTTGCTGAATTTCAAGATCTACCTGCTTCCCAAACTCTACTGCCGACACTCACTGGGAAATTTATAAATTTTGGTCCCAAACCATCTTCTGATCTGAGCCGATTTCTAAGCTGTAAAGCAGCACAGAAAAGCTTAAGGCCTTACAACATTCATGGATTTGCATGAAATGACATCTCAGTGCCCCCTTCCTACCTCTCCAACATTGCACGTAGCAGGAGATAACTGACCTTCAATGCGTTAATGTCAAACAGATAAAAAGAGTCCACAAAAACTGCATTGTAATCACCAAGGTCAGAACTAATAAGAGAAATCCAGCAGGTGATGGTAATTGAAGACTGAGTGTGCTCACAGGGCTAGATGTGCACGAGATGCCTCTTCTAGAAAACTGAGCTGAGAGACCCCTGGCATTAGGAGGTGTTTCATTAGATGGAAATTAAACGTGGTTTCCAGAGTCCCTTTGGAAAAATAAGCAAGTCCCCATTCCATGTAAATTCAGGCAAAGTAGGTCGTTACTCAGACCTCACTTTGCTTTTGGAGAACTTGTGCTACAAAACCATGCTCCCAGCCCACAAACCTATACAAGGGTCACCCCATTTAACACGAGCCATCTACTTTGGCCTTCATTTAGTACAACTGCTTCTGAAGGTCACATCATATAAGGGCAAAATGGATGTGCACTCCCAACCTCCACAAAATCAAGGGCTTAAATAGAGAGCACAGCAACATGGCTTTTGCACTTTATTTTTTTTTCCTTTTAATTTGGGGACAAGGGAAGAAACTTCTTTACCCCAAAAGGTTCCAAGATATGCTTCATTCTTAAGGTGAGAAGTAACAGAAATATGTATGCTTTAAGTGGTATTGTCAATATACAACATTTCTAACTCAGCTTAACCCTTTTTTTCTGTAAATGGAAAACACATTTTCGGACTTTCTGGTGGTGCTTATTTTACTAACCATGGGCTGCAACTTGCCAAATGATATTTTCTGTTAAAAAAAAAAAAAAAAAAACGGTGGAGGGTGGATGAGCTAAATAAGTCAAAAGCAGTATTTAGGAGAAAGCTAAGCAGACTTGCAGACAGAACGTGCCTCTCATGATCACATTTACAGACTAAAAACCTTGTATTTTTTTTTTTTTAAAAAGTTACCTGTTTTGACTTCTGAGTGTGTTGACAATTTTGAGTCTGAAGTCTAACTTCTACAGCTACTGTTTTTATACAAATTCAATTTATAAATCGAGACATTTGCCTACTATGGGCTCCTGAAAATTTCCTATGATAAATAATAGATTTTTCAAATGCCTGAATTTTCCACCACCTTACAGCAGAGCTAAGTAGTCGTGACAGAAACCATATGGGCATAAACGCCAAAAATATTTCCTATCAGCCTTGAACAGAAAAGGTTTCCAATCCTTTCTCTAAATGTTTACTGAGCTGTTACAACAGACTACGACTTGGTACAACTCTTGGTACAACTCTTACAACAGCCTACGAGATATATTATTCTCATTTTACAGAACAGGCAACTGAGGCCCAGAGAGGGAAAGCAATCGGACAGAAGTAACACAGCAAGAAGATGCAAAGCCAGGAGTTGAGGCAGTCTGACTCCAGAACCCAGGCTCACACCAATAACGCAATCTCCCTGTTATTGGCATTGTAAGTATGACCACAAACAGGCACTATCTCACATACCTTCTTCCCTGGGCTTCTGGGCTGCTGTCAGCGTGGTTGCTGGTTTAGAGGCTGTTGTGTCTCCAGTCTTTGGTATCCTGCCCTCTTCCCATCTCCTGTAACTCTCTCACCTGGGCCAAATATCTCCAATCTGGGGCCTGACCATACCAGCCGAATCATTTAAAGCAGCCATGTAACATCTCCAAGATTCTGTTTTCCCACGTGAAAAAGTTTCTGGTAATCTCGGGAGCCATCCGCCCACCTTGCAGGGCTACTCAGACTTTAGTCGTTGTCTCCCCTCTCAACCCTACCACGTGTCCTTGTCCCACCTTTTATTGAAACCAGCACCTGGGGCCGTTCTCCCTGGCAGCCAGGTGGCCTCAATTTGGGCCATGTGACATGGGGAGCCAGGAGCTCTCATCCTGCCCCACCTGCGTTCCATCAGCTCCGCTAGCACCTGTAGCCAACTCACCTTTCCAAGCTCAAAAGCCCTCGCTGAGGTTTCTTCTCCGCCCTGCACTTTCTCTGCCGGTCGAAGAGGCAGTTCTAGTTCTCTCCTGATTGATCTCCATGACACGCCTATGCCCACTGGACAATCCAGTCCCTCTTGGCGCTTTTCACTCTTCCAGGTCATTCCTGATGCCACTCAGGAACTTTCCTTCTCAGCTTCATCACCACCACCCTCTTCCTCCCCCATAATTGGCGGTAAGCCTCATAATCTAGAACCCAGGCTCTGAAAACATGGACTAGAATCCTAGCTTTGCTTCTTAACCAGCTGTGCACACTGGACAAGTCTGAGCTCTAGACTTCACTTTCTCCATCTATAAAATGGGGCAATAATATGATTATTGTGTTGCCAGTAAAGCATACAGTAAGTGCTCCATAAATGTCAGATAGTTACTCTCTTGCGATTTTCATTATTACCACCACTACCAGTTTCTACTTTTACAAGATCAAAGTTACCCAAGCATTGAATTGTTAAAGTAACTATATACACAATATCATAAAATACAGCTCTCTACAATATTGTGTATATTGCCTGTTCTCCAGGGATATAGGGAAATGCTATAACCACTAAAAATTAACAGAAGTGAGTAGTAAGTCACTTAATCCCTCTAGGCCTAAATCTCATCTGAAAAGGAGAGAAGGTTGGATGAACTGATGATAGTTAATGTTTCTGAATGTTATCACTCAGAATCGCGCTGATAAACCTGTAGGCTGATTGTAACTTCCACTATGCCCTAGGAGGACAGGACAAATCTTACAGGTTTCCAAACTGACTCTTTGTTGAAAACTATGTTTCCAATAATAAAAAAAAAATCCTTGTTCTCATAAAAGCCAGGTTTGTCTTCATTCTTCAAACCATTTCCTGAGGCTTATCCTGTAAGTTAAGGATTTTCATGTCAAAAAGTTGAGTGACACTTGAGAAAAGTAAAATAAACTGGGTACCTTTTCTCAACTTCAGCAAAGTCAAACATTTGAGAGCCTGAATATCCAGAGTATTAAGGTAACTAGGAAAAAAGCAAGGGAGTACAAGCTGGAAATTCCCAGATATGACATGATCATTGTTTGACGATTTTAAGTTATATTTCAAATTTCTGTTGTAACAGAGAGGAAGGAGGATAGTTTGATTTTTGCAACTTTGCAATTAGACTTACTTGAACCAATTTCTTTTCCTGGTTTACACAAAACAATACCTCCTCTAATACAAAGAATGCAGAAAATCTCAATTTATAAACAGGCATGCTCACAAATCTTTGGATTAAAGTGCGATTTTAAAATCCTATCAAATATTCGCTTGACCTGTGAGTACAACATCCAACTCACAAGGAGAAAATGCTGAAGGAGAAGCTTTAGCCTTAGAACTCTTCGGGGGAAAATCTGAATTTACGGCAGGAAGTCCGCATCAGAAGAACCATCACTTTGCCCCAATATTGTAAAACACTTATCTGCGAGCAAAAAAAAAAAAAAAATTCATCCATGAAAGGGGATAAACCTGGTATGGCAATGACCACTTATTGCCTACTCATCTCTTTCCTGCCTTTTCTTTGATAGCACAACACGTATTTTATTCACCTGCAGAGAAAGTGAATACATCTCAATTGGTCCAAGCCATTCAAGTTAATTTATGGCCCATGATTGGGTTACAGACATAACCCATTCTGTCCAGCAAACTGCAAGTGAGGGGCAGTATGTTCTAGGGCTTCTGGAAAAGCTTCCTTCACACTTTCAGAGACAAGGGACCAATGTCTTGGAGATTGTCTTATCTAGACAATGTCCAGGCAAAGCCTGGACCTGTGGCGGCCATATTTGACCATGAGGAAACTACTCTGACATGCTAAGGATGACCACAAAGAACATACTTAGGTCCTTGAGGCCACCAAGCTACTCAACTCACTGAACTGGGAATCACTCAGTTCTTATACCTAAGACAACATGCTTAAGCTATTTGGATTTGAAATTTCTATTACTTGTAGCCCAAACTACCTACAGAATAGAGTTGGACCAATGGAAAAATATAAGAGAAAAATCTCGCTGTTATTAGACAAACGCTAGCCAGGTCATCCAGAATGAAACTGTTCTGGTTCACCCCTATGGCAAGATGTTAGAAGAACAAGTTTTAAGAATCTGGTAGTTCGATCAATGTGGACACCTGTCACCGAGTAAGGAGCTTTTCACAGTTCTCCCTGATACTTCCTACATCAACCTAATTACCTCCACGTGTAATTATCTGCAATCTGTAAAATGGGGATTTAGGAACAAGATTTCCAATCTATATTCGAATACAGTCAGGATAAAAAAAAATTAGTAACTACAAAATCTGTAAACAAATGCCAAGTGTAATTGTTACTACAGATAAAAGTTCAAAATCACGATCTGAGTTCCCAAAGTTTAGAAATTCCTCAGAGGTTTAAAGCAAAACTGATAATTAACAGATTTTTATCAATTCTATTCAAGCAGAACAAGCACTGCAACTGCTTCTAAGTCAAAGTCCATTGAATTAAAAAAAAAAAAAGGAAAAATCCCCCAAAGCAAGTCTTATTTATCTGCCAGACATGATCTAGGGAACTCTACACATATTAAAGTATAAACCTGGTTCATTTGTGAAAATGTGTTTTTATGACAATTCTCACTCCTCAAGTGGCCTTCCTCCAGTTCTACTTTTTGCCTTTTGAACATAAACACTCAATGAACAGCTCAGTCTTCAGACTGTCAGCTACTACCCTCCTTCCAGAAGGATTCACAATGGCCCTCTCACCAGTGTGTTAGGCCCTGTCCTAGGGTATCAGAGAGACAATGATGCCATCCTTGTCTTTATAGAGTTTATGTGTTTATGTTCTAATGGTGCAGGCAGACCTGTCAATACCACCAAATAACACCCGCCAGTTGAAAGACCTAATAAAGAATAGGAAATGAAATTAGCAGCTAATGTTAATAAGGATATAAAGTCTCTTTTGACAGGTAAGAGACAAACTATAAGGATAAAGGATTAGGGATAAGAATTAGGGACAAGGAAGACCCGGCCAAGTGAAGGGCCATAAGAAGCCAAGAGTCAAATGTCTGCTTTCTATTTGAAAGGAAGCCCCAAACCACCTCAGTGACCTCATCTATAAAATGGTAACAGAGCATTACCAACCTGCCCATGTGCCAGGAGCTAGTTATCACAATGGACAGGAAAATCCTCTTCTTTTTAAGTTAAAATAACCCTGCAAACGATTAAATGCCTTTAAGTATAAGTCTTCCCTGAAAAAAGCAGGAGGCTTTCGTTGCTCCAAAAATAGACACTCCTTGCTGTCGTATGTTTCATACTGCAGCTCCGAAGTGGGAAAATGGAAACTAGTTTTGACTTGAGAAGTTTTACAGCCTGGATTTACAGGGGGCTACCTGGAAATCCAAAGGGCTAAGAGTCCAACGAGAACTAAGAATCACTTTCCTACACGATGGCGGCAAATGGATGTCAATACTATAACGATCAACACACGTACACTCCTAAACTGCCTCCCCAATAGCCAAGTGAGACAGACCCACGGCAGGTGTAGGACAGACCCACGGCAGGGTGATTCATTTGATAGGGCAGCACGTGGGAGCTTGGAAGCTGCTGGCCAACAACCAAACCCTGCTTGTGGCATACTCTTTTTATAGCCTAATACGTGATATTTGCAACACACTTGCATAAGAAGTAAATAATCAGCCACAGCACCCAGAGGAAAATAAAATCCTGTGATTAAAACAAGTGACAAGCATATGTATACCATGGAGTACTATTCAGCTTTAAGAACCAATGGTGATCGAGCACCTCTTGTATTTTCCTGGATAGAGCTGGAACCCATTCTACTAAGTATCTCAAGAATGGAAAAACAAGCACCACATGTACTCACCAGCAAATTGGTATTAACGGATCAATACCTAAGTGGACATATAGGAATAACATTTATCGGGTGTCGGGCAGATGGGAGGGGGGAGGGGGGGTTGGGTATATACGAACATAATGAGTGAGATGTGCAACGTTTGGGGGATGGGCACGCTTGAAGCTCTGACTTGAGGGGGGTTGGAAGGGGGCATGGGCAACAAACGTAACCTTAACATTTGTACCCCCGTAATATACTGAAATTAAAAAAAAATTAAAAAAAATAAAATAAATTAAAATAAGTGACAAGCATATTTTGGGGCAACACTTATTTGATTAGGGTAATCCAAATATACGTTGTTTTTTGGTTTTTTTTTTTTAAAGAAATTTGCACTGTTAACAGGGAAAGGGTAACACATGATAGAGCCTTGTTGAAATTCCTGTACAGCCCTCAAGCAGGTGAAAAAACTAAGGTGCCATGAAGTCAACTAACATGCCCAAGGTATGTGCTACGGCCAAAGTGTGAGCCAAGCTCATCTGATTCCAGATCACGTGCCTTTTTTCTTCATCATGGTGCTTCCCCTGGTTAATCATGTTTGGTTCTTCTCTGTTCTTTCATTCATTGGGAGGGAGGAATCACATTTTCGAAGGCCCTTCCTAAGAATTTTAGTCCCCGAAGATGAACACGAGGAGCCCGAAGAATGTGGCATGAAACGAAGACCAGGTTTCTCTCAAAACAGCCTCAGGTGAGCAGGGAGAAGGGGCAGCGTAGGGATCTTGGAAAAGGAGGCCGGGAGGGGGCTGGCCGGGCGGGCACCGCGTACCCGTGCAATGGTACAGGTACCATCCCAGTCTGTCGCGTGCCACGTTCTTTGGAGCCCCTAAGGCCTCTGCAGTGACCATTTCCACTGCACGACATGCAGCGGAAATTCTCTTCTTCTCTGCTCTCCACTGAGATCAGCTGCTCTTCAGTGAAGCCTTCTCGGAAGCCCCCACCCCAAGTCCCAAGACACACCCAGACATGGGGACAGACACCCCGTGCCACACCCCAGACTCACAGCAGTGTTCCCAGGCACCCTCCTCATTCCCCTGGGGTCTTTTCCAAGCAGGACCTGAGGTTAAGTTTCTCTTCCTCCCTGGTGCTCAGCACGGTGCCTTAGAGTCGTGACTTCTGACACACACCCACGGGGACTGTCCCCTGCCAAAGGGGACATGCACTGGGTCGGGCCAGATGAGAGGTGACAACGATAAAGACAAGAACTCTCAAGGGGTTGAGGGTCAGGGACTCTAAGTGACCTGGCATCTACCCTCTGTGCCACCTTGACCATCTCTTACACACCGTGACTCAGTTTCCTCATCTGTAAATGGGAGTGACAGTCCTGCTCGCCCCCCTCACGGGGCTGTTTTCAGGAAAAAAAAAAAAAGGCAGGAGGCAGAGAAGGCAGAAAAGGCTCAGGAGCCACCATCACTGAGGACATGATTCCATGTCCACCTTCTCTCAGTTTCTGTCCCCAACCCGCTTCACTTTTCTGCCAAGTGCTTACTACCTCCCACACACGTTGTATGTTTGGTTTTGCCTATTGCCTGGCTCTGCCCTTCTAGGAATATAAGCAGCATGAAGATGGGACATGTTTTCTTCTCTGCTGTACACCGGCACCTAGGACAATGATGGGCACACAGGAGGTCTCAAGTATTTCTCCAACAAACGAATGAATGAATGACTAAATAAATACTGATTGACCGACTCATGGAGCACACATCTAGAAAAGACTTGATCCATGCTGACGAAAGACTATGAGTTGCTCCTTTATGGCAGTGATTTCAGGCATGTTTCATCTTTTGTACTGGTCACAAAGCAAAGGCTGCACGTGAATAAGACTCTTGAACTGGTTTTTGATTTCACACTGGGTAGCACAGCAATCCTCACTTACTGATGGAATCATGCATTCCCAGAGTCCTCTAGAAAAGAAGGAATTTTCTATAAGAAAATCTATTGCTCTAATTGTTCAGCTGCCTAGATGCAGGTTTCCTCCAAGGCTAGCCTTTGACTAATCCGGGGAGTAGAATTTTCTTATTTGCAAGGATGCGTCTTTGGTGACCTATAGGAGCATCCACGTGGCAATGGTATCAGGTTTCCCCCAGCATGGAGGAGGAGGAGGATGAAGGTGCCCATAGGAAATAAGAGCCAAGGCTCTATACCCTCTTCCTGGACTCACACCTTCCTAGAAGTTCCTAAAAAAAAATCTTTTAAGCTACTATTAATAGCTTTGATCTCACCCTTAGTATTCTGTAAACGAATTTTCTTTTGTTAGCTCCCATCTACCTGGCTGTGGGCAGAAGTAAGACAACTTGTGCAGAAGATAAAGCTAAAACTCCTAATTTTTATCATCATCAGAGAGTTACCTGTTCCACTTGCATGAAATCTCTAAATGGAAAAGCATCATTATAAGCTGCCCAATGTATGGGCGAAGTGTTTCAAGATTTAGTTTTAGGAAAGTAAATCTTCACTATAGTTTTCCTCATAATGAGACTAAAACATTTCAGCCAACCCCACCCACAATCCCAGTCCTAGGGCAAGCTTCCTTTACTATATCTTGCATGCACTAAATGCCCTGGAGTGATTTCATTTCTCCTATTTTTAAAAGGTCTTTGTATCCCTTTTTTCCTCAATATCCAGTGGTGAGAAAAGTGATTTATGAACTGCCACGCTAGCATGACTCTGTCTTCCCACCATAAATCGGTGCCTTTATGATAAAACTTTTATCTTAAAAAACAGATAGCATCAACCATTACTGCTTTTTATGTCAATATCCTTTTATTTAAGGAGGACTCTGCTTTCATTATAAATCTTCACACATATATCAGTAGAAGACACACCCACAGCAAATGCCATCGGCGAGGGGCAACGTGGCTGTAGTTGCCTTCTCACTTCTAAGCAAGGGTAAAAATCCCTAAGTAAACACATTTCACAGGGGCTGTGGCTAAAGGACATTTTTCAAAGCCCAGTGCCATTTGGTTGAAGTCAGCTCTGGAGGGCCACATACCTTTTCAATCAAAGCCACAGCTGCTGGGGTGAGAGAACCCTGCCCCTGAGACCTCTGCCTTTATGTCCCGAAAAGGCAGCCGGTCACCTCATCCACTAGACCTGCTGCAAGTGTTAATCTCCGAGTCGGCTGCTTGGAACCCAAACAGCAAGGAGCAGAGCTATGGACGCTGACGTGGCCACCAATGTGCACTATTTTGAGAAGACAGGAATGCACCTTCCCCTCCCTCCAATCCTTAGGCTGGGGGACAAGGCAGAGTAAAGAAAAGAAGATGGGGACTAGGTTTGGGGAAGACTTCCTAGGCACCTTTGTACTTAACTTGAGCAAAAGACAAGATAAAGAGTTTTTAGAAATTTACCGAGGTTTGCATCAGTAGAGTTCTGATTTGCACACACACACACACACAAAATTTAAAAATCATTTCATTTAGCAACTTGCTTTTACGGATAAGCAAGCTGGAATGAATAGCTAGATTTTAGGTGTCCAAGGTCATTATCTTCTGAAGCTTGATTAAAAAATTACTAAAAATAAAACATCAGATCTGTTTGCTCACGGCTATATACTTTCTTAAGTTTTGATCCATTTAATATGTGGTCACGTGGATTGATTTTCCTCCTCTCTCTCTCTCTAATCCTTCTTTAAAAGGTTTTAATAAGCTCTTCCAAAGTAAAAATTTCATGTGGTTAAACTGCTAGTTGTTAACTCAGTGCAGAAAACCAATGCTATGCTGTATTCTAGCAGACTCTACTAGACGTACAAAGAAGAAAAAGTCCTGGATCCATTCATCACAGCACTTAGAAATGTCATTAGCTTCCACTGGTTCCTTGGAATGTATTTCTCTTCCACGGGCCTCAAAATCTTGCATGGATGTCAGAAAACCAAGCTATCTGGTGATCTCTGTGTGAACAGCTCCCATAAATCACACTGTACATTCCGGCTGTCAAGGTGCACAGAACTCAACACGGTTGGTTGCATCCGGTTTCCAAGCACACCTGAGTCACTGCAGCAGTTGGGACAGCAGTGTGGAAAACAAGACGACCTGTCCCAAGCCAGCAACTAATTAGGTACCAATAGAAATAATCACACCAACCCAAGAGGGATCTGGAAAAGAGGGAAAAGCTTTATTTATTTTATTTTTTTTATTTCATCATATTATGGGGGTACAAATGTTGCTAAGGTTACATATATTGCTCTTGTCCCCCCCAAGTCAGAGCTTCAAGCATGTCCATCCTCCAGGTGGTGCACATCACGTATACACCCATCCCCTCCTCACCCCCTACCTGCCCAACACCCTATAAATGGGAGTAGCTTTATTTTGCAAGAGTGCCCCCTCCCTTTTTAAAAATTTAAAATGTAGATTCCATTCCACATTTGGGAAGAAAACTATGCACATGTATCACTTGGATTTGAATAGCTTAATGAGAAACTTGGAAAAACTTCCGGAGTTTTGAAAAGATAGTTTCTGGAGATTTCAGACTGTAGATCTGAGATAAAGTGAAAGTACCACTCAACTCATTAGCAAAAAGAGAGGTTTTCAGCTCTTTTGTGTCCCACAGTGTGCTGGGGGTATGGTTTCTCTCAGAGCCTACAGCAAGAAACAGAGGTTGGTTGTTGATAGTTGGCTTGTAGAAATGCTGATTAGTTTTAACTGCCCCAAAGACCTCTCTCGTCCTAAGGTGGCCCTCTCTGGTAGGACAGGACCCCAGAGCAGAGCAACAGCTAGGCAAGATCTCCATGGCCTTCAGTTGCCAGGGAAAGACAAAGTATATACAAAGCACCTCAAGATCATACATTTTTATTACAGGGTACAGCAAGTGACAATCTAGAATACAGGTATCTGGAAGGATGAGGATGGAAAGTGAGAGGCAAACCATCCTTGAAGATAAAATCTAGCTACAAAGCCAGAGCTATCTTTCAGAAGCAGAATTTTGTAGCTGAGGTTAGCAACCCACACAGCCTATGGGCCACATTTGGCCCACTGCCTGTTTGTTTTAAATAAAGTTTTATTGGAACACAGCTTTGCTTGTCCATTTACATTGCTGTCTATGGCTGCTTTTGCACTGCAATGGCAGAGATGAGTAGCTGCGACAGAGGCTGTCTGGCCCCCAAAGCTGAAAACATTGACCATCTGGTCTTTTATAGGAAAAGCTTTCCAACTCCTGTATAACCCCCTGAAATAAATCAATGGTGAAAGGGAAGTGGTATAGATGATTTTCATGCTTCCAAATCTATATAAGCCCTTCAAAAATACTTTATAAATATTTAAAAATAGCCATATATATATATATTTTTGACCCCTCACAAAAGTCTTTATCACAATCAGCTCTAAACATTAACCCATGTTGTAACACTTAAAAAAATATCACAGCAAATACAGAAGGGTGTTTCCATCTCACTCAAGATAAGCTCTCCAATTCTGCCCTGCCACGAACGCAAACCTTCGGCTGCTAGGAAGAGCAACATGTAGCTAGACTCTCAGTGCATCCTCTGGACATGAGCGATTTACAGGAGGAGCCAAGAAGGCCTGAAATTA
>VSMD01115686.1:0-33502 GCA_008750895.1 Mirza zaza | reverse complement strand
AGCACAATTCATAATCGCAAGGCTGTGGAAGCAGCCCAAGTGCCCATCAATCCAAGAATGGATTAATAAAATGTGGTATATGTATACCATGGAGTACTATTCAGCTCTAAGAAACAGTGGTGATATAGCACATCTAATATTTTCCTGGTTAGAGCTGGAACCCATACTACTAAGTGAAGTATCCCAAGAATGGAAAAACAAGAACCACATATACTCACCAGCAAACTGGTATTAAATGAGCAGCACCTAAGTGAACACATAGGTACTACAATAATAGTGTATTGGACAGGGGGATGGGGGGGGATGGGTAGATACATATATGATGAGTGAGAAGTGCACCGTCTGGGGGATGGTTGTGCTGGGGACTCGGACTTGTGGGGGGAGGGGGGAAGGGGCAGTTGTTGAAACCTTAAAATCTGTATCCCCATCATATGCCGAAATAAAAAAAAATAATTAAAGAAAAATAAAAAATAAAAAATAAAAAAAAAAAATACATATTTGTTCTCCTTTCTTCTCCCAGCTTTTTTTAAAAAGACAAAAGAGACTGGGAGCGGTGGCTCACACCTGTAATCCTAGCACTCCAGGAGGCCAAGGCAGGAAGATCACCCGAGGTCAGGAGTTCAAGACCAGCCTGAGCAAGAATGAGACCCCATCTCTACAATAAAATAGAAAAATTAGCTGGGCGTGGTATACACCTGTAGTCTCAGCTACTCAGGAGGATGAGGCAGGAGGATGGCTTGAAACTAGAAGTTTGACACTCTGTCTAAGGAAAATATAAAAAAGACAAATGATTATATAAAATAATAATTTTAACAATGTACATAGACATAGTATGTAAAATAATTATAGCATAAAAAAGAAGGAGGAAATAAATATTTCCTTCCAATGAAATTGAAAAAATTTCAATTGGAAAGTTCCGATGAAATAAATATTTCATTGGAATTTAGTATAAACATAAAGTAGATTTATGTAATATAATATGTATAGTGTAAGCCATAGGACAAATTGAAGAATCATTTTTAAAATCATAATTTAAAAATTATTAAAGGAATTAAAATATTACACTAGAAAAATATTCACTCAATGTAAAAGAAGGAAGCAAATGAGGAACAGAGGAACAAAGAAGGCTTGAGGCACATAAAAAAAATAAGAAAATATCAGGTATAAATCTAACCATATTAATAACATTAAATGGAGTTATATTATACAATCTAAGCAAAAGGCATAAGTTATCAGATTGTGTTTTTTTTCAAAAAAAGTCAAGATCCAACAATATGATGTCAACAGCAAATATATATTATAATTAAAGATACAAACAGAATAAAAGCAAACTGATGAAAAAAGTTATACCATGTAAACAGAAACCATAAGAGATTTGAAGTACATATACTAATCATGAAAAGTAGACTTTAATACAAAACTTAACTAGAGATGAAGAATATTTCCTAATGGTAACAGAGTTAACTCATCAGGAAGATATAACAACTATAAACATTTATGCATCCAAAAACAGAGATTCAAAATACATGAAGCAAAAATTGACACAAATGAAGGGGGAAATAGACAATTAAACAATAATAGTTGGAGACTTCAATATTCTCCTTTCAATAATGAATCCAACAAACAATCAGAAGATCAATGTGAAAATAAAAGACTTGACAATCATTATGGAATACCTAGACCAACAGATATCTGTAGACATCTACAACACTATACCCAGTAATGTACATTATTCTCAAGTGTACCTGGATGTGCTAGGTCATAAGACAAGTCTCAGTAAATTTAGAAGGATTAAAATCATACAAAGTATCTTCTCCAACCACAATGGAATTAAATTAGAAATCAACAGAAAGATATTTGAGATTACAAATGTGTGGAAATTAAATAGCACACTCCTAAATAATAAATGGGTCAAAGAATCACGAGGAAATTATATAGTTGTAATAGACTATATTTAAAAAGAAAAAATATCTCAAATAAGCTACCTAAGCTTCCACCTCAAGAAATCAGAAGTAGAGCAAACTAACCACAAATCAAGCAGAATGAATACAATAATAAAGATTAGAATAGAAATGAATAGAAAGTAAAAAAAAGAAAAAGAGAAAAAATCGATGATACTAAAATTTGGTTCTTTGAAAAGATCAACAAAATTGACAAATCTTTAGCTAAACTGATCAAGAGTGAAGACTTTAGTAAAATTAGAAATGAAAGATGTAAAATTATTACCAACAGAAATAAAAAAGAATACTATGAACAACTATATGCCATTAGACAACTCAGACAAAATGAACAGATTCCTAGGAAGACTCAAACTTCTTAAACTTTCTTAAGAAATCTAAATATGTTTTAGGGATTTATTTCTAAAAGCTGAATTATTATTAATTCCAGCATTTTTATAATGCAAAAGTATAGAAAGAGCCAACTAATTCAATAATAGAAGTGATTAAATAAAGTATACCTATAATTAAATACTATGCAACTATTAAAATAATGAAGTCATTGGAGAATACTAATTTGGAAAGATATTCATAATGTAGGTGCAATGTAAAAAAAAACATATTTATAAACTTTGCATAGAAATGATACTAGAAGAATGTACATATGTTGAAATTTTTCATGCTATAATTGTGTAATTTTTTTGTTTGGTGGTTGTTCATTTCTTCCAAAATTACATGACTGTCTTGTATTATAAACAATAAATAAAAGTCAAATAAAGCCAAAAAAAAAAGAAATCTAAATAAACCTATAAGTAAAAAAGGTTGAATTATTAATTTTTAGATCCACAAAGAAAAGCCCAGGTCTAGATGACTTCATTGAGGAATTCTATCAAACATTTTTTTTAAATATTTATACCAATCCTTCACAACCCCATTTTAAAAATAGAGTAGGAGGGAACACCTCCTAATTCATTCTATGAAACCAATATTACCCAGATACCAAAACCAATACCAGTCAAAGCTATCACAAAAACAGAAAACTTCAGGCCAATATTTCTTATGAATATAGATTCAAAAAATCCTCAACAAAATACTGTCAAATGAATCCAGCAACATATAAAAAGGGTTATATTGAATGATCAAGTGAGATTTACCCCATGAGTGCAAGGTTGTTTATAATCTAAAATCAATTGATGTCATACACAGCATCAGTATAATAAAGCACAAAACCCATGATTATCTCAATAGACACAGACAGTGCATTGACAAAATTGTCTTTATGACAAAAACACCCAGCAAACTAGGAATAGAAAGGAATTTCCTCAACCTGAGAAAAGACATCTACAAAAAAAAAAAAAAAAAATAGATAAAATCATTCTTAATCGTGAAAGACTAAATGTCTTTCCCAAGATTAGGAACAAGACAAGAATGTCCGCATTCACCATTTTTAGCAAACATTGTACAGAGATTCTAGCCAGGGAAATTAGGCACTAAGATGAAATAAAAGGCATTCATAATGGAAAAAAGTAAAACTATTTCTAGTACATGAGATACATGTACAAAGAACATGATCTTTTGTATAGAAAATCCTATATCCACTAAAAAACTATTACAGCTAATGAATGAGGTCACCAAGATTGTAGCATACAAGATCAATATATTAATACAAAAACATCAATTGTATTTATACACAGTAGCAATAAGCAACCCAAACATGAAATTAAGAAAACAAGTCTATTAATAACAGTATAAAAAAAACTTAAGAATAAACTTAACAAAGGAAGTACAAAATTTATATTCTGAAAACCATAAAACCTTAGTGAAAGAAATTTAAGAAGTCCTAAATCAGGGGTGGGGAACCTACAGTCCTAAGGCTACCTGTGGCCTTCTAGGTCCTTAAGTGTGGCCTTTCGACTGAATGCAAATTTTACAGAACAAATTCTTTTATTTTTATAAACACTTTTTTTTCATCTTTTATATTTTTATTTTATTTTCAAATGAACATACTTAAAATACCAAAGAATAAAATAAGTTTCAGTGAAATAATCCTCCCAGATTGACCGGCACCATTAGAACATTAGTAAGCCATAAGGGCTAAATTAACGGCTGCTATTCTCGTGATTTAGTTCTAACTTCCCCTACCTGACTGGCGCCACTACTGCAAGAGGCTGGTTGGCCACAGTTTATGAAAGTCAAGTACACCAGCCTGTTATCAGCTTTTGACTATGGTGCACTGCATTTCTTTTGAAGTAGAATTTGTAAATAGTAGCACAACTCGACAGTATTTTTTAATTCTGTCCACTTAACAGCCCATCATGTCAAAGAAGACCAAGAAACCCCTGAAAGAAGAGAATAGATTTTTAATGAGGACTGGGAATTGCAATATTATCTTGTTTCTGCTAATAATTTGCTTGCTTTTTGACATGGCAATATCGACATTAAAGAAATTAAGAATTCATCACTCATCAGCATTGTAACATTCATAAGGACTACAGATATTTTAAATTAGAGGGAGAGGCGCAAAAGGTTGTAACCGCAGAAATTAAAAGATGAAAAAGCAAAAGCAAAGTCAATACGTTCGAGCAGCAATAAGACCTGGAAATAATGCCACAGAAGCAACTTATAGTTTATATGCTTGGGGAAAAAAAGGGAAGCCGTTCAGTGATGTAAAAATTTTGAAAGAATGCATTAGATTCTTAGCCTACCTTTCTCTTAAGTATCACTTCTTAAATCTCACATAATACATATTTCTTGCCAAGAAATACGACTTTTTAATGAAAAAAAAAGTTAGTGCCAGAGTTGGCCTCAAATAGCTGGCAGAGATGTTTTGTGTGTTTTCCTATCAATGACGGGACACAAGTGGAAGTTAGGTTATCTGTGAAACATTTCTTCCCCCACATAAACACAGCAGTTTGCTTTCCAAGGCAAACTATGAGGAGCTATGACTAGGATCGAATCGTCTTTCAGAAATAGAGGACTTAGTAAAACAATCTCCCTATTAGCAAATACATTCCCATAGTAGTTTCAGGTTTGTTTGTTTTCCTCTTACACAGCTGCTCACATTCTTCTAACCCATACTTTACCCATATGGATAAACATCCCTGAACCCTTTGCTTTGAGAATTGCAGGTTTTATTTGCGCTGAAAATGGCAGAAACAAAATAACTGGACGAGAGAAAGAAATTTGCTATCTTCCCTGCCCTCAGTTCTAAGCTAAACTATATTGGCTTCATTTTCTTTTACCTCCCCTAAGAAATACCACCAGTCGTAAATATCGTAGCCGTCCCCTAGACTTTGGCTGACATTTCATGCAAAATTCATTTTAGAGAACATCCACCTTTTAGTGATTTATAGCTAAAGTGTTAGGGATTTCAGAATGCGAAAGATTTGAAATACAACCAAACAAAGACCTCACCTTGTCAGTCACTGCGCACTCTTTTTCCGGTGGGTGGTGGTGCATTGGAGACTCATTGTTCTGAAATTAGAAACAGAACAGAACAAAACCTCTGTGTTCTTGTGGAAGGGATTTCACGGTCATTACATGAAAGATAAAAAGGAAAACGCCTGCTGTCACGCTATCAACCTGAAGGATGAATATTTCAGCATGGGGGAAACACTCTCTCTTAAGGCGACCCCAAGTATAACTGGAGACGAGACACAACTATAGCAAATTTAGTGGTAATTTGCCTAAGAGTTGTTTAAATAGACAGAGTCACGGTGGAAGGGCAGGGCTGAAAAATAGAGACAGGGCCTAGAAATTAGAGTCTAACAATTTCTTCTTTCCAGTTTGGATGGTAAACGAAGTATAAGAACTTCTGGCCTGTCAGCCTCCCTGGACCACAGTCCTCACTTGTAGACTGCAGATCGTCAAACTAACCTATTTTGTGCTTCATAGAATAGGTTTTTTAAAAGAAGAAACATCCAAAAAAAACCTGTAGAAAGAGGCTACGGCACATGAGGAAGTTCCGCAGTGCTAACACAACCTTCAAGGGTCATTTAAGATATAATGAGAACAATTATATTTTCATACACACACACACACACACACACACACCCCTTAACCCTTTATAAAGAGCCAAAAGAGCTATATTTAGGATGTTCCAAAACCACTGGTTATCAATGTACTCTCGTAGAAACCTTCTTAACCTTGACTTGACTGTCGCTTTAAAAATTTAGCCATTAAAAAAAGCACTTGAACACCTGCGGTACAAAGAAAACGTTTCATTTCCCTACTAGAAAAACAATCAAGCAAATTTAAATAAATTACCTCAACGCATCTCCAGCAATGGCCCAGCTGCCTGGTTATCTGTCCCTGACTTGCTATTAGATGTAACTTACCCCTGCCTGGTTGATTTAGCTAACAAAGCGCAATGTGTTGTTGACATTCTTTGGGAGTAAGGAGAATATGGGAACTGCTGTTCAAAGATGGGAAAAGGAGACGAGGGAAAAGTGACTTTTGCTGTAGCTAAAAGGGACTCTTTGTTTACAGAAATTCCCAGTGTGTTCCCCCCGCCCCACCTAGCCACATCCCCGTCTCTACACTCTTTTCTCTCCCCTACATACTTAGGGAAGAGCGACGACGTTGCAGCACGCTTCTCTAGGTGAGGTCCCCAAACAAGGAACAGCAGCATCACCTAAGAACTTGTTAGAAATGTGAGTTCTCAGGCCCCATCCAAGACCTTCTAAATCAAAAACTGTGGGTGGAACCAAGAAATCTGTGGTGTAACAATCCCTCCGGGTGATCCCAATGCACACTCAAGTTTGGGAACCACTGCTGAAGTGAGACAGAATCACACCTGTCTCCAGTTGTCTTTCCAGAAAGGTCAATATTCAGTTTACCACCCCAGGTCACCTTAGTTTGGGGAATTTTGTTTCCATTTCTAAAGCCGATATGAACCTGCCCAGAAATCTAAAGCTGTTCGAGTCATGCAGGGTTTGGGGGGTTTTTTCCTGCTTTTATAATTTAACAATCACATATACTGCATGGAGACATCAGCCTCCCCTATCAAAAGAAAGGGAGCTGCCTAAGATCATCACAGGCTGAGCATAGGCAAAAAAGAATTTCTTTGGGATCCTGCCACTTAAGCATCTTCTAGCCAAGATATGGGCCTGGGGAGGAAGGAAGTGAGGAAGGCTAGTGCTCTGGAGAGCCTGTCCCATTCACAGGCGTCACCTAGTGGGCACTGCTGAGAGGGAAAGTGGCCTGGGAGGCATTCACCACTTGCCTGACATCCAGCGTCACAGCTGCTACTGCTGAGACCTCACTTTGCAGCAAAACGTCACAGGAGAGAGAGAACAGGCTGGCCCGGCTGCACAGGGAGGCTGGGGAGTCTAATCAAATGGTGCTGAGTTGCTCTAATGTCAGATAGGAAGGTGAAAAGGTATCTTTAAGTAGGAACATACTGAAAATACCATATTCAAAAGCAAAACCTGAGAAGTTTATCATATCCCAACTTTTGGGTTTCAGAGGCAAGAACTATCAAAATAAATTAAGACACATATCTCTGGTCTGGCTTTAGCCAAATGACACAGTCCTGGCTTTAGTTCAGTGTCCCGTAAAAAATGCCAGATTGGGCTGTCCGCTTTGTTCTTGAGCTTTTGGGGGGATGCTGTGATTCCCCGTGGTGCCCCTATGTGGCTATTAATCCATGACTCCTAAACTTGCACGACCCCTAAGCCGTGGTCTCCACCTTTTGCCTTCCTCTAGGTTCTGATGCTGGCTGCAGCTGCTGCCCAGACCTCTCCATCCCTGGGACTCATCAGCGCTATAAACTCGGTTTTACTGTACGGCTCAGACCCAGCTCCTGTCCTGTGAGGGAGGGCGGGACATTCTTGGGTGACACAGCGCTGTTTTATATGAAACTCTGGGGTAACTCTCGCTCACAAAGGTGAAGAGGGGACTTACACAACACAGTGCGATGCAAGCCTGATGAATCAGGGTGTTCTCCTGTGTGCACTGCAGCTATGTCACCGGGGACAGTCCTGTTGAACGTAAGGGTGACATGTCATACAAACAAATTTAATTTTCAGGGCTTGCAAAAAAGTCCGCTCTCCCTCCTCCAGATTTTCAGGTTTAGAATGGAAAATGATTGACATCTTAATGATCTGAGAATTTTTTAATATTTGAAAAAAAAACAATTTCTAAAACTTTCCAGAAGAGGTGATTGAATGTTAGCAGACTAGAATATAAGAGGTATAAGAATCCATTATTGGGAGACAGGGTGACTGCCTGCATGGACAGAGAACTCCAGAGGAGATCAGGAGGAAACCTGGTAAACCAACTGTGGCCCAAATTGCCTCACCCTTTATTGGAAAGAGTAGGCCTTGTGGATAGATGAAACTGAGTTCAGGTTCCAGTTCTATACCTACGTGGGCAAATGACTGTCTCTCTCTCTCTCTCTTAGCTTTAATTTCCTTATTTCTAAAATGAGGAGAAAATCTACCTTGGAGCACTATTGCTAGGAATAGTAGATGCTCAATTAACACTATCTTTTATCCTTTTTTAAGTTGTTAAATATTGAATATTACAGAAGAATATAAATTATCTAACATTAAAATAGCAATAAAATAAATGATTGAATTAACAGCATACAGAAAAGAATATTAGCAATACCTCTGAAATGCCCTGTGCCCTTCCCCAGCCCTCCCCTACAGATAACTATTAGTGGTTCTTTTTATGCCCTGAAGTCTCCCCGATCAGCTAGACGAACCATTTAGCACTTTAAAGAGAGGCACCTGTCTTGTTCATCATCTCTGCAGAAGTTGTATAAGGGGCTTCAAAGATAGGCCTCCCTTCAGTTTTGAGCTCTGCCATTCCCGGACACCCCGTCCCTAGTGCTTTCCCCGCCTTTCACCTGGTTTCTGACCTACCGCCTCACTGTGAACACAAGGGTCATTATGCTGCCTGCTTTCTTACCGATGGCTTCTGGGCACTTCCTGGCCCAAATGATGCCTGCGTCTGGGTCTGGCCTTCAGCCTCTCATTCCCAGCCTTGCCTCAGTTCTCCCCATGCTGAATCCAGTCACTACCTCTGTCCAGAATCCCAATAGGATATGTATCAGGGGTGCATAAGCTCTGCCTTCCTGCCGAAGGGACAGAAGACAACAAAGGATCAGATTGGGTGGAGAAAGGACCTTTAGAGAGAAGAGCAAGATTATGACGCCAAGGACATAGGGTGTAAATCTCCCTTCTTTGTGGCCTGCGAGTGTGATGACAATGAAAATAACTTTTCATTCAACCTGACTCCAACCCTAATAATAAGACAGCACATTATGTTGGGGATCTACCATTCCAGACTAAAACTCTGTCCATTTATTTTAGAAAGTGCAAAGCGGCACACAGGTGTGTTGAGTTTTCAGGACACCATGAGGGGTGTCTTAAGCACAACAAAAATGGCTATTTCTTTTCACATTGAATCGCCCCATCTCTCCCCTCTCTCCATCAATCTCCCCCAGCCAACAACTCACTCATATGTCCTTGGAGCCATTTATATGGTGCCAAGTCCACATGGTCAAATGAAACCATCTGGTCTGCAGTAATGAAAGAGGCCTGTTCTCAGCACTGCAGGACGCAACAAGGGAAGAAGGAGACCTGGCCTATGCCCAAGAGATGTTTGCAACATACCAGAGATATATGATCAGCTTAATTAAATATGAGTGGGAGCACAAAGTGTGGAGCTAATACTTTATACGAGACCAGTTACAGTTGTGTAGCTATTAAAGCGTATGGCAATTGTGCTCAAAGTCCGGCCCCCAGACCAGCAGCATCAGCAACACCTAAGAACTTGTTGGAAAGGCAAATTCAGCCTCCTCCCAGACCTACTAAAGCAGAAATTGGAGAAAGGGGGAGAAGGAGAGATGAGCAATCTGTGGGTTTGTTTTTTTGTTTGTTTGTTTGGAGACCGGATCTCACTCTGTTGCCCAGGCTAGAGTGCTGTAGCATCAGCCTAGCTCACAGCAACCTCAAACTCCTGGGCTCAAGCAATCCTCCTGCCTCAGCCTCCCGAGTAGCTGGGACTACAGGCATGTGCCACCATGCCTGGTTAATTTTATATATATTTTTTTTAAGTTGTCCAGCTAATTCCTTTCTATTTTCTTAGTAGAGATGGGGGTCTCATTCTTGCTCAGGCTGGTCTTGAACTCCTGAGCTCAAACAATCCTCCTGCCTTAGCCTCCCAGAGTGCTAGGATTACTGGTGTGAGCCACCACACCCGGCCACAATCTGTGTTTTAACAGGTGATTCTAACGACCACTAAAGTTTGAAACTCAATGCTCTACAGCAGGGGTCCTCAAACTTTTTAAACAGGGGGCCAATTCACTGTCCCTCAGACTGTTGGAGGCCGTTGAAGAGTGCGGCACACATTCCACACATGTGCACTGTGGGCGTGGGATGAGTTGGCTGCTAAGCAGGACAGGCAGTGGAGGCAAAAACACCCAGCGGGCCAGATAAATGTCCTCGGCAGGCTGCATGTGGCCTGTGGGCCATAGTTTGAGGACGCCTGCTCTGCGGCAAGGTTTCTCAACCTTGTCACTATTGACATTTTAGGCCAGACAATAATTGTTGTGGGTGCTGTCCTGTGCATTATAGGATGTTTGGCAGCATCCCTGACTTCAATTGACTAGATGACAGTAGCAACCCACCCCCCTGTTGTGACAATAAAAAAATTGTCTCCAGACATTACAAAATGTCCTTTGGAGGATAAAATTGCCCCTAGTTGAGGACTATTGCTTTATGGTAAAGTGTTCCCCAGTATGATTGGAATGATTACAGACAATGTAATGGTACAGAGTATTAATAATAGTACACAACACAAAAGCATAGAATTATGCTTTTCTGTAATAATCAAGAGAGATAAAACTATGCAAACCCCCTCAAAGGACACCAAATGAACCCACTTTCCTCGAAAAGTTCTAGTTCCTGGTTATTTTTAAATTATAGGATTATAGGTGACTATTATTTCCTTCCCTGTAAGCTTTTTGTTTTATTTCCCAAATCTTCTACTCCATATGTGTAGTATTAATACAATCATACCAGAACAGACAACTTAAAAGAAATAGAAGAAAAATGACTGGGATAAACTTTGGAATTTTTTTCATCTAAATATTTCTTCCTCTAATTTATCAAGGAAAGGATAAACCCCAAATGACACTGGTGTTTTCTTGACAAATCTGGTCTCACCCAACATCTAAAAAGATAACATTTATACATAGCACTTTATAAATTACCCAGTTCTTTCACATATATCCTCTTGTTTGATTATCACAACAATCCTTTAAAAGAGCCTGGATCCCCACGTTCCCTCCACTAGTAAGTTTCGGATCTTAAAACTAGTTTCAGATCATTCCAACTATTTTCAATGCCTAAAACATTTTCTCCATTTTAACAACTAAAAAGCTTCATTGTTCTTGGTTTCCCAGCCCCTAGAACAGACCAAGAATCTAGACCCTTGCCAAACAAAGCCTGGTTCTCAGGCCAACAGCATCCTGTCACCTGAGAACTGGTTAAAAATGCAGGCTCCCAGGGCCACCCTGGACCTGGTTAATCAAAATCTGTATTTTAGCAAGTTCCCTCAGGTGACTTATGTGCACATTAAAATTTTAAGATCACTGACTTGGACCACTGAGCTGGTTATCATGTAGAGACTAGAATTGATACTTTATTCATCTTTGTGTTTCCTAATCCACTGCACCACTTGGTACTTGTTGGCATGAGTTCCTCATTGCTGCTGTAATGAATTGATACACGCTCAATGGTTTAAAACAAAACAAAATTATTGCCTGAGAGTTTTGGAGGTCATAAATCCAAAGTGGGTTTCACTGAGCTAAAATCAAGGTGTCATCAGGGCTGTATTCGTTATGGAGGCTGTAGGAGAGAATCCATTTGCTTTCTCTTTTATCTTCCAGAAGCCACAGCCATGCCTAGGTTTGTGGACTCTTTCTCCAATTTCAAAGCCAGTAGTATGGCTTCTTCAAATCAAATCTCCTTCTCTCTTTCTCCCTCCCTCTCTTTCTCTCCTGCCTCCCTCTTTCACTTATAATTACCTTATAATTACCGTGGGCCCTCCTGGATAATCCAAAGTAATCTCTTCATCTCAAGATCACTAGTTTAATCACATCCTCGAAGTCCCTTTTGCCATATAAGGTAGGTTCCAGGGATTAGTACATGGACATCTTGATCTTGGGGGGCAGGGAGTCACTATTCTATCTCTGACACTCAATAAGTGTTTGCTGAATTATATTCAAATGGGATAAACTGATCTATGTGTCTTACTTCTTTCCAGACTCCTACTTTCTTAGGAACATCATCTCCCTTCTAGGCACTTGGTGCTTCCTGCTAGTCAGTCTCCCTAACCTTGTCTACTTTTCCATTTTCCCCTCTAAACCAAAGCATCCAGAGCTGGCCCCCTTCTGCCTGCCATTCACATCTGTATTGCTATATCTTTAGCAAGGCTATTAGTGTCAGTTCTCATTTCCTACCACTCTCGTCTTATCGGCCCATACATGTCCACTAGCCACTGCCTATATCCTCCACTTCTACTCCCTTCTTTCTACTGTCTTCCCCTCTGCCTGAGGCCACCTGACTGCCACCAGCCTGTTGGCCCATACCACCCTTCTTTCAAATCTTCCTGAATATGCACTTTTTCAAAAAGACTTTTAACGTTTACTTCATGGAAAGACATCATTTCTTTTTCCACACCCTCTCAAGTTCATAAGAAAAAATGAAAAAGAGAAACCACAAATAAATACACTATTTTGTGTTGTCAAAGCACATTTCCAGATTCTCAAGAATGTACAAGCTGGACTTCATTAGTGCCTCTACGTTGTGGTGAGTAGATTAAGAGGCTAAGGAAATCATTAACCCCTGGTGGAGAACACAAACTGAAAAATTTTCCATACAGTGACAGCCAAGGTTTATTTTCAAGTTTAATGTCTTAATGTGTTCTTTCCATGAATCAGTCCATCTGATTTGCTGAGCATCACATAGTGGCTAGAGGTAATAGGACATAGGCTGGGATTTTGACTGAGAAATTTGAAAAGCAGGCCATATTTTGGGAGTGACCAAAATGTGATGACAGGCTGCAGAGACTTAGAGGATAACATAGTAGGATTCAAAAGAGATACAAAAGAAAGGGGACCACTATTGCCATGCCTACAAAACAGGGCTAAAACTACCTTTCAAGGGAACTCGGAGAAACAACAGAGCTAATACAAGCAGAAGCACTCCACAGCTTCAATCTGCCATACACGTTATAATAATGATGACATTACCCAAAGAAAGAAAGAGAAAGAAAGAAAGAAAGAAAGAAAGAAAGAAAGAAAGAAAGAAAGAAAGAAAGAAAGAAAGAAAAAGAAAAAAGGACATTCAATCATATAACAATAAGAGAACTCAGAAAGACGAACAGTTTTGTCCATGGTCACCTCACTACCTGACTCTGAAATCACTAGGTGCAGGAAAATAATTATGAAGCTGGGGCAGACTATACCACCATTGCATCTGACTAACATAATGCTAATTTAGTTTGCAGTAGCAAGGTACTCAAATGAAACTTTCTTAGCCATGCTTAAAGCTAGGAATGGCTAAGAGAGAGCTCTGGACGTTAAGGCATAAGCAGAAAACTGCTGAGAATTACTGGGAAAGTTTTATTTTCTAATGTAGACACTGGCATTTACTTTGTCCTTACACCTTCCAGGAAAGCAGGGAAAGCAGATGTAATGGCTGGACCTCTAGCAACCATGTTATGTACATGAAAAGTCAAGAAACTTCAGGCCTCAGTACTAAAATCCTTCAGCCATTGAATTAATACCAGTAACTTTCTACCTCTAGGATTCTTGTTGCATGAGGAAAAACATAAAAGACCTTAATAGTTTACATAGGTGCTATTATGTCTGTTCATTGGGGTTTTCCTTCCTTGCAGCCGAACAGAAGTCCTTTCTGAAGCCTCAAAGATGAGTTAGAACTGTTCCTGGGCAAACTTGTACCTTAGGTAAAATACATTTTTGACACCTGCCCAGTATGACTCCCAAGGTCTATCTTTTTCTTTTGATACTCTCTCCTTATTGCCTGATTTTTCAGAACACTCAAGTCTCAAAGATCTTAGATTTCACTACCTATCTTAGGAGACCTCTCTTACCTCACAGGATTAAATTAATCTCTGGCATTTCAAAGTGCTTAACAATTGTATGAAAGTATTTAATTTATATTACCTCACTTCTAAAATTAATCTGTAGAGTGGTGATTTTCAAAATATGGTCTCTGTGCTAGTAACATCCATACCATCTGTAGAAATGCAATGCTCAGGGCCCACCAAAGACTCTTGAATCAGAAACTCTGAAGGTGGGTGCAGCAATATATGCTTTAACAAGCTCTCCAGGTGACTCAGATGTGCACTAAAGTTCAAGAACCAATGCTGCATAGTGCTATGTATGTCCAGATAAAGAAATTGAAGCACTTGTGGATCATATTGACTTATTGAAGGCTTCATGGTAATGTGTTGGAGACAGGCCTCTGGCTCCAAGCTCAGGGCTATTTTTGCCACACACAAGTACTTTCCATTCAGTCACCTCTGTTAACTGTTTCATTCTAGAGAGTGCTGTCATTTTGAGGGAAAAAAAAAAAAACAAAATCTTACAAACTAATTGACTGTAGAGTTTTGACAATTGATAACATTTCTGTTTTCCTTCTCAAGGGAATTTGCATTTAAAAGAAATACAAAACATAAGATACCACCTCACACCCATTAGGATGGCTGCTATCAAAAAGGAAAGAAAACATAAAATAACAAGTGTTGGTGTGCATGTGGAAAAAAATCAGGACCCTTGTGCACTGCTGGTGGTGAGAATGTAAAATGGTGTAATGGCTATAGAAGACAGTATGATAGTTCCTGGAAAATTAGAAATAGAATTACTATATCCCATCTAGCAATTCCACTTCTGGATATATATCCAGAACAACTGAAGACAAGAATGCAAATATATTCGTATACCAATGTTCATAGCAGCATTATTCACAATAGCCAAAAGGCATAACCCAAATGTCCACCAAGAGATGAACAGATAAACAAATTGTGGTATATGCATACCACAATTCATTCCTTAAAAAGGAATGAAATTAGGATGCATGTTCCAACATGGATGAACCTTAAGGACATGATACTAAGGTGAAATAAGCAAGTAACAAAAGGATAAATATTGTGTTATTCCACTTATATGAGGAATCTGTAACTATAGTAGTAAAATCCACAGAGTCATAAAGTACAACAGTGGTTTGGATATCTATATTCAGAAGAATGAAACTCGACCCCCACATCCTACCTTATACAAAAATCAACTCAAAATGGATCAAAGACATAAATGTAAGACCCCAAACTATGAAACTACTTTTAAAACGCACAGGGGAGACGTGTCAGGATATTGATCTGGGAAAAGATTTTATAAGTAAGACCTCAAAATCATAGGCAACAAAAGCAAAAATAAGCAAATGGGATTATTTCAAACTAAAAACCGTCTGCACAGCAAAGGAGACAACAGAGTGCAAGGACAATCTACAGAATAGAAGAAAATATTTGCAAACTATTCATCCAGCGGGTGATAAATATCCAGAATGTACACGAAACTCAAACATCTCAATAGTGTATAACTTTTGACTCTCCCAAAATTTACCTACTGATAGCCTACTATTGACTGGAAGGTTTATCCATAACATAAATATACTCTATTAACCCATATTTTGTATGTTATATATATATTATATACTATATACTTAAAATACAGTAATCTAGAGAAAAGAAAATATTATTAGTAAAATTGTAAGGAAGAGAAAATACTTCCACAGTACTGAACTATATTTATCAATATCATAAAGTTTATGTCATCTGTCTACAAAATGAATCTTCATCTGTCTGAAATGGTGGGCAACCACAGCTGCAGACCTCAATTTACGATACATATCGAACAAATCAGCTTTTTCTCATAATGTCATGACTTTTTTCTGCTTCCTGGGAGCACTTCCAGCATCATTAGTGGTACTTTGAATGGGTCCCATGATATTATTCAAGGTTTATGGTATTGCAATAAACACAAAGAAAAATACACAAGAACTGAGAGAGATCACTTTTTACTATTAATATGATAAGCAACTTACTAGAAAGATGAACTGCTCAGGCAGAGATGATTAACCTCATGGTGCATTTTAAGTGGATACTTGCAACACTCCAACACTGGAGCTCACAGCAATAGCAACAGGAGGTGGCTACAAAATTATTACAGTAGTAGAGTATTACTAAAGTTGATTTTATGCAGCTATGATTTAATACTGCAGTTTTATGTTTGTTTACATTTCTCTAGACTGTAAATGGCACCATGTACAGTCTGTGTGTGCTTAAGCTTTGATAAATTTTAACTTTTATAATGATTTGTATATATTTTATGGTAGCAAATGATAAAATAGGCTACTATCTACATATATTTTATGTATTCATGACATATGTAACTTTTTCTTAATCTTTTCAATATTTCTACACCACACAGTTTGTCTGAGTTTTTTCAAATTATCGCAGATCTCAAAAAAATTTTCCAATATATTTATGGGGAAAAAAATCTACATATAAGTAGACCCATGCAGTTCAAACCTGTGTTGTTCAAGGGTCAACAGTACAATTAAAAAATGGTTAAGGTGGTAAATTTTATATGTATTTTGCCATAATTTTTCAAATGTATTTTAAACAAAAAGAAATGCAACTCAACTTGTGACATTCCTATTCACTTCTGATAGGCAAAGTATCAGAAATAATACAATCAGGGAGACTTCCTTGTTACCACTCAAACCATATCTCAAAAGTTACTCTGAACTCCATACAGAGTTTTAGAACACAGTTGGAGATTAAACCAAAGATCAAGTGTTTTTCAGTCCCCAAAAGTAGGTGCAGAAAGTCATAGAGCAGTGATTTCTTAAAGAATGTTATTATAAATATATCATATTGGGAAATGGAGATGTGAGAGTGTTGCAAAATTGAAATTGTTAGGTTTGGCATACCCTATTTTGGGTAAGGATAAAAATAAAACCCTCCATTCCCCCAACGAATGCCTCCTTTTCTTCTAATAGTGTTGCTAAATGTATAAGAAAGTGAAGAAAATTAACCCAACAAGGAGGCCCCTGCTCCTGATGAGCAAGTCTTGGGGACAACCATGCCCTTGGGGACTGCTAGTCATCATTCTCCTAGGGAAACAGAGATGCAAGGGTCAAATGCTGATTGCCAAAGTTCATCGGCATTTTTGACAGATGTCCATATTTACTAAATTTCTCCACAGTTTTTTTAGATTCTGAAATAATTTTGTGCTTACTGAAAAGATGTAAAAATCATACAGAGAACTTCCATGTACCTTCTATTCAATTTTACTAGTTTTACCATATTGCCATATTTGCTTTCTCCTTCTTCTGCCTAGATACATCTTACTATCTATTTATTTTCTTAACCATTTGAGAACACACCTTTTCTCCTTACTACTTCAGTATGTATTTCTTACGAACAAGGATACTCTTTTACAGTGTTTCAGTAGTTATCCAATTCAGGAAATTTAAAACAGATATAATAGTTTTGTCTAATCTACAGCCCATAATCCAGTTGTGTCAACAGTACCAATAACGTCCTTTAGAATATTTCTCTCTGTAGTACAGGATACTCTCAAGAAGAATATGTTAAATTTTATATGTCATATTTTTTAATCTCTTTAAATCTGGAACTGTTCCTCAATCTTTCAGTGTTTTATAAAATGTTCCTCAATTTGAGTTTGGCTAATGTTTCCTTATGATTAGATTCAGATTATGGATGTCTGACCAGAATACTACATAAAGTGGTGTTGTGTACTTCTCAAAGTATCATATCTGGAGACACACAAGTCCATCATTAGTGATACTAATTTTTATTACTTGGTCAAAGTGCTGTCCCGTTTCTCCACTGTACAATTTACTAGTTTCCTCCTTGTACCTAATAATCTATGGGGAAACATTTTGAGACCATGAAAATATCATGGTCTGAATCAAAATTTACACCCTAGATACAGCATTCATTCATGATGCAAGCCTATGCTAGTCTTTTATAAAATAGTGATTTTCCCAACTATACCACTCCCTCCATATTTACAGGTTGGCATTCTACCTCAAGTAAGAAACTTCTTTTCTTTCCTGTTTTTATTTATCTATTTATTACCAGTATGGACTTGTGGATTCTTATTCTATTCAATAGATTTCAAAGAATTACTGTTCTTATTTCCTTTGATGCTCAAATTTTTCCAGCTTTGGCCAAATGTAGCCTGTTCAGACTGGTTCCTATATCCTCTTGACAGGTCCTCCTCACTTTTTATGAGGACTTTTTTGCTTTCTGGCATAATACCATGTTCCAAACTTATCTTGTACTTTCTCTGTTCTGGTACTGGAATCACTCATTTCTCAAAGGAGTTCTGGTTCATTTTCTTTTTCCTAAAATTTGTATATATTGAAATGGAACTGTTTTATTTTGGTTTTGATGATTGACTAGGTTTCATTTTCATATCTGTTTTGTATTGTCATTAGAAATCTTTTAAGAAATGTAATATGCATGTGAGAAAGAGCTGAGCTTTGGAAAAAGACCTGAGTTTGAACACTGGCTTTATCACTTTCTAGCTGTGAAAACTTGGGCAAGTTACTTAATCCCTTTAAGCCTTTGTTTCCTCATCTTTAAAACAGGGGAAATAAAGTCTACATCACAGGGTTGTCATGAAGCTTAAGGGATGTAACAGCTTTAAAACTGCCCAACTCAGAATCTAATACACACTCATGGTAAATACTCAACAAATTTAGGATACTTTTTGCTCTTTTAACCACATCATTTTATAATTTTATTGCGATTATTACACAACCCCACTCCCCTTCCACTGCTTCCTAGGAAACCTTAAAGAAGGTTTCCTAGGAAGGAAAACACAGATTACCTGCTCCTAGTATCATTTATTGAAATTTGCCCATAATCTCCAATTCTCACTGCAGCCCCTCGGGATTCCTTTACACTGGCCAGATGCTTAATGATCCCTCCTTCTTTTCCCTTCCTTTTGTTCCTTATAGTGGGAGGCAGTATGGTACAGAAGACAAAAATCACTTGATTATGATAACATGCAGACAAAGCATTTGACGACGTTTAATGACCCCAGAGAATAAAGAATATTAGGTAATTTCCTAAATAGGCTAAATACCAAAAAACCTACATTCAACATCACATATAAGGGAGTAACTTATTCTGAGTAATATTGGACACAAGACAAGAATTTCTGTTATCACTTCTCCATTTAACGTATGAGAAGAATGGAACAATGCTATAGGAAAAAAAAAAAAGACAAAGGAAGTGTAAGGATTAGATGGGAAAGGTAAAACTTACTATTTTCAGACAATAGCATTATCCACACAGAAAATTCAAGAGAATCAACAAACTACTAGAACTAATAAGAGTTTAGCATGGTTGTTGTACTATAAGATAAATTTATAAAACAATAATATTCCTCTACACAAGCAAAAATGACCTCAAAAATAAGATACCATTTACAATAGAAACAGAAATTATAATTAATTTAGAAATTAACTAAAAATATCTTTATAGTTAATTGGCTTTTAATTGGCTTTATAGTTAATTGGCTTTGGCTTTTATAGAATAGAAACTAAAAAGGGTCTATTAAAGGACATAAAGGAAATTCTGTATAAATGGAGAGACATCAATTGTTTATGTAAAGGATGACAGATGGAAGTAATGGTCTCAGTGCTCCCCAAATTAATTTGTATGTTCAAGGCAATCCCATCAAATTTCCAAAGGTATATTTTTAAGTAGCTGCACAAATTCATTCTAAAATTTATATATAAGAAAAGTAAAATTCCACAAATAGCTAAGGCCACTTTGAAATAGATACACAAGAAGAGGAATACTCACTTCACCAGACGTTGAGACATATTAGCAAACCATAGAAACAGAGTGGCACTGAATCTGGACCAGACCATGAAGAATGGACTTCTTAGAAGTAGTGCACATATTCGGGAACTTCATATAAGATAAAGCTGGTCTCACAAAACAACGGGTAAAGGTTGCATTGTTTGTAAACTGTGATGGGAAAGTAGATCACTATGACAAGGCAAAATAAGGCTGGACCTTATAGTTTATATGAAATGATGAAAAGGAGCACTTCAGATGGATTAGAGACATAAATGTGAGAGATGAAGTTACAAAGAAAATAAAGAAGAAATATAAAGAAACTAAAATAAATGTAAAGAAAATTGTAAAGAACATGTAGAACAGTATGTTTTTTTTTTTATTTAGGGGTAAGGGAAAGACTTCTGAAACAAGACCCTAAAACCACAAACTCTAAGATTTAAGAAAAAAAATTGATGGATTTGACTCTGCCGAAATAAAGAACACCATAGACCATAGACAAAATAACCAATAGATGATTTGGGAGGAAAATATTTGTAACATCCAAAACCAGCAAGAAGCTAACACCTATAATATACAAACAACTCCAAAAAATCATCAAGAAATAAAGTGTGGGACCCAATTTTAAAACACACTAAGTATTGAATAAGCAATTCCCAGAAAGTGAAGCTTAGGTCACCAATAAGAGTATTAAGAATGCTCAAACTCTGCAGTAATCTAAGAAATTCAAATGAAAATAAAACTATTTAAAATGGAAAAAAAATTAAAAGGTAGATAATTCCAGAGATGGCAAAATGCAACAAGCTGGGAAACCTAGTACACTGCTGAAGAAACCGTAAACTGGTACAGTCGTTCTAGGAAGCAGATATCCTCTTTTACTGCAAAATCCACTTCTGGGTCTGTATGTCAGAGAAGTTCTTACATAGCTTCATAAGGGGATTAGTTTGGGGTCATGGGTTGTAGTGTGGTTTGTGACACTGGGTCTTGAAGACAATCTAGACATCCATCAGTAGGGGACAGTAAAACACAGTGGATGCAATGGTGATTGCCAAGGACTGGGGATAAGGAGGAATGAGGAGTCAGTGTTTAATAAAGTTGCACTTTGGGAAGATGAAAAAGTTCTGGAGATGGATCGTGGTGATGATTGCAGAACAATGGGAATGCATCTAATGCCACATAACTGTACATGTAAGAACGGTTAGAATGGTAAAAATTTTTATTATGTATATTTTACCACAATCTTTTAAAGATTAAAAAAATAGAGTGACTGCACACTATGGAATACCTTATAGGACTTAAAAATAATGAGCGAACTACAGTTACAGCAACATTGATCTTAAAAACAGGATTGTATGAGAAATTAAAAACAGGAACATGTTCCAAACAATACTCCATATTTTACTATGATACATACATTTTTTTTTTTGAGACAGAGTCTCGCTTTGTTGCCCAGCCTAGAGTGAATGCCATGGCATCAGCCTAGCTCACAGCAACCTCAATCTTCTGGGCTCGAGCAATCCGACTGCTGCAGCTTCCCAAGTAGCTGGGGCTACAGGCATGTGCCACTATCCCTGGCTAATTTTTTGTATATTTATTTTTAGTTGGTCAATTAATTTCTTTCTATTTTTGGTAGAGATGGGGTCTCGCTCAGGCTGGTTTTGAACTCCTGACCTCGAGCAATCCGCCCGCCTCGGCCTCTCAGAGTGCTAGGATTATAGGTGTGAGCCACTGCGCCCGACGGATACATGCATTTTTAAAGATTCATTATTAACATATTAGTCTGAAAACTTATTGAGGAGAGGAGACTAGGAATGGAGATTGGGGATTAAAGGGAAAAAAGTAATTGAGTAAGAAAGGTGTTACATGGACTAATGATGAATGACAGTAGGTATTATAAACTGAGAAGTTTGTACCTTCAGTTAAAAAGAAATGACATCAGACACATGAAAATCCTTTGAAAGGATATTAAGTTTTACAGTTTATAGTTTATTTCCTTCATTTGAAGAGGCATGAAATGAACCAAAATAGATTTGATTCCTAATTTTTTGGATCTTCAGTGTATTCTAAGAAATGCTGATTTACACACTGGCTAAGCATCACGCATTGGAAGTTCATCAGTATTTTGTGAGTTTTTAAATATCTCCAGTGATCTCTCATTACCACAAATTCCTTCTTTCCTCTGTTTTATACTCTATTCCAGGCAGAGCCAGATTAAGGGGTGAGTCAGACAGGAGTTGCCTGGGGTGCTACTATTTAAGAGGTGCTAAAAATATCGCTAGAATTATGGCAAGATGGAAAATATTATTTTCCTAGCACTCCTGTTACTCCTACACTTTGAAAGGCTAGAAAGAATCCAGTTATAAATTGTGTGGAGTGGTGCTGTGTGTGGCCTCTCTCCCAGGAAAATACATGAACAATAATGGGAGTTATTTAAACTCGGGGCCACAAGGCCGCAATGTACTGTAGTACACAACTCCAGCAGATATCATTTACATATGACCTGCAAAACTGCCCATGGTATCCCTGTTTAAACTGCCTCCTTAGGATGATTTAATCATTTGAGTGAACAAATAGCCCACTAAATCAGAATGCAGGGCTTTTGTTTCACACACTGCATAATCATGCTTAGGACTGGAGTTGCATTGTTTGGGAAAAAGCAAAGCTGCGGGCCAGTGCTAGTGGTCTTTCTTCCCCATCCTTCCCCCTTGCAGCCTAAATAAATACAGGGTGCATACTATGGAGGCACCAGGGCATTAGGCTGCCTGGGGACCCACTTAATTCTGAGTGGCTCTGCTTCAAAAAGAGAAAGGACAGAATTACAAAACTTGCTCCATTTTAGACGTTGAAGCCCAACCGTCACTCTCATTTTGTGGCAGGAGTTTGGAGTCTAACTGTACCCTCTCTGGCTATCCTACTTTAAGTGGCAGAATGAGGTAGAAGTGGGAGAGGGGTTCTCTGTGGATTCCATTTGCTGTGGGAACAAAGCTAGCATGGCCATAAGTAAAACCAGGCCAGGGGCCGGGCACAGTGGCTCATGCCTATAATCCTAGCACTCTGGGAGGCCAAGGCGGTAGGATCGCTCAAGGTCAGGAGTTCGAAACCAACCTGAGCAAGAGCAAGACCCCCGTCTCTACTATAAATAGAAAGAAATTAATTGGCCAACTAAAAATACATAGAAAAAATTAGCCAGGTATGGTGGCACATGCCTGTAGTCCCAGCTACTTGGGAGGCTGAGGCAGCAGGATTGCTTGAGCCCAGGAGTTTGAGGTTGCTGTGAGCTAGGCTGACGCCACAGCACTCTAGCCAGGGCAACAGAGTGAGACTGCCTCAAAAAATAAAAAATAAAAAAAATAAACCAGGCCAGGAATCTTGGCCTGACCCTATTTGGAGAAGAGGGACAAAAGTCTTTATTGGATCTTAATTCCAACAGTATTTTCATACAACAGCAGTTTTCCTTACCATAGCCCAATTTTTTGGGGGGGAGGCTTAGTTCACATATCAAGCTATTGAATATCCTGTGTCATGCATTAAAGCAGCTCACAATACTATGTGCATTGACTCTTCAGAAAAGCTTAGAAGCTGAAACACAAAGCGAAAAATGATCTATTCTGGTGACATGCCTAGCATCCTCAAGTTGCATTCGCCAACTGAATGAATCCTTAGTGCCAGGCACCATAGCAGGTGACTCCGTGGGGGCCTTGCTCTGGTGGCACTGGAGTCTGGTAGTAGCATGGTTTCGAGGCAGAAACGCTGGGTGAAGATTGGAACATCCAAACATTCTGGGCTGTTCTGCCCATCATCTCCTGGGAAAAGCCACCGCCCATCTCATACTGATGTTGTCAGACCGCAGGGCTTCATAGGTCCTTTCTAGCTTTTGAATTTGAAATTTCGAATGATATTTTAATAAATATTTTACCATCTTTATCATATGTAATGAGTTCTTGTTTTTTAATAGACACCTACATTTGGAGCCCTGAGATAAGCATCTTACACACACTATTTTCTCATCCACCTTCCCAACAGCCCTCTGAAGTCAGCACTTAATGTTTTCAGAGCAGAAAACTGTTAAGTACCTTCCCTAAGGCCACATAACTAGCAAGAAGAGGTGGGATGGAACACAGCCCAGGTCTTCGGGGACAGAAATCCAGACCTTACAGCGTCTTTGCCTGATTTACCTGCCTCTGAGGTTGTGGCTGCTTATCAGCAGTATCTCTCTCTTATCAGCAGCCTGCTCTTGGTGGCACAGTTCTGCGCAGTTCAACCACTTATTTCCTCCCTGTGAATCGACAACAGCCTCCTTAAGAGGACGCCTTTGTACCAAGCTCCAGGCAACTGAGCCAGCCAGGGTGGAGGAGAAGCCGTTTCCCAAGATGGGCGGAATGCAGGGTGATTGACAGCCCCCCGCGCATGCTCCTGGAGGCTCTGCCCACTGAGCCGAGAGGCGTTTCCATAATTTACATGCTCCATTTGAAATATAGATGCTGAAGCACCAGAGTTATACATCTGTTCCCTTGACTTTTTAACCAAAGAGTGCTAGTTTATTGCTGAGCTTAAGGATAAAAGAAGCAAGAAATGAAAGTTGGGTTGGGTTTTTTTTAAGTTTCCTCCCCACTAAGTACAATCAGATGTTGGGTTCTCAGCCCGATGCTGGGTGGATGCTAACATCGCTTTGCTCAGTTTATCAGCTCGTTTTTTGAGGTAACACTTTTCATCACAAAAGAAAATCGAAGGGCCCTATACACATATTTTTGGTTAAATGCATCAAACAGCCCCAATGTCGTGGTGCCAGGGGGAGAAAAAAAAAAAAGGAATGCTATCGAAACTGATGTGAAGCTTCACAGGGAAACAACCGTCCTTTCATCTCTGAATACACAGTTTATCTTTGACCCTGGAGAACTCTCTGGAATTCTTGGCGAAGGGCATCTATTCAGAAATAATCTAAGACCCGAGGAGCTCCATTACTGAACCCAAGATCAAACGCCTTTTATGTTCCTTCTGGTCCAGGATTAAAACTTCAGATCTATTATATTTTAATGTACAAATAAAGAATCAATCAGCGGAATCTGCTGTCTCAGCAAACACTTTCATCCAAAAGAACAAGTGATTTGTGTTTTGAAACTCAGTGAGTGTCTCTGTTGAGTATCTCAAAGATGGAGAGATGGGATGTGTCTCTTTGAAGGGCAGTAAGGTAAATGAATGAGTTACCAGTTTGACATGTCTTTTCATTGGAAGAAGAAAATGTCAGAGTTCTCATATTCATCTCCGGCTCTATGAAATGTGTGTTCCTTTGGGATACCTGGCAAAAAAAATATCTCTACACCTTTCCCACACTTTCTCCTTTGGCCAAGAGAATCAGAGATTTGTATGTCTTCAGGTTTAGCTCCCAGATTCACCCAGCTGTAAGCCCTTGGAGATCAGCACAGAGCAACTCAGATCGGGTTTTTTTTTAGGAAGTGCGAAAAGATGCCTGGGTACCTGGGGATAACTAGGACCAGAACTCTGTGACAGGCACCAAATGGGGGTCTTCCTGGCTCAAGGTCTTTTTACTGTTCTCCAGTAGCGTTACCTACGCCTTGTGTCTTCATCTTACTAGCCAAGGATGCCTGGTCCAAGGATGATATTTTACCCAAGTCTGACCAGTCAGAATTCTTTCCCAGGATTTCTAACAGGCACAAGAGCAGGAATTTAGTATTCGCATGGGAGAGTGCTATTAAATTTGATGCTGGGGAGGGACCTGGTCTTCAGTGAGAGAGAATGACAAAGAAATCCAATAAGATGAAGAGATGACAGATGACATACTAGTGAGAATCCCGCATAGAAATAAATGTCCTGGCTCCAGTTGTTTCTGAGACTCACATGTTCCTTACTTTTTCCAAGATTTTATTTCCAAATACTTCTTTAATTATATAAGAAATCCTGGTATTCCAAAAATTCCCCATTTTTGCTTAAGCTAAATGCTTAAGGGTTGGATTTCTGTTGCTTACAACCCAAAGTATTCTAACCTAGCACTTAGTACAGAATCCTATAAGCAAGAGATGAAGTGTGGATATTCTTTTCCCCAACTCATATCAGCTTATAAAGGGTGTAATGTTTCTGCAAACCTGAACTTTCAACCTACACTATGGTAGTAAGTAAAGTTGCCCTCAATCTACAGAACACACAGTCAAAATTATTCAAGATAGACTGAGGTTTGAGGACAAGGATGAACACGGATGATGGATCATGAACATGCCTTCCTCGCACCCTGCCCCCACCCTCAATTCAGTATCCTGGCTTATTCTATTAGAGTTTGGGTCATTCCGTGAATAAAAGACCTAAATATTACAGTAGCAGTCTAGATAAGAGGTACATTTCCATCTTGTCCTGATTTGGCAACATCTAATATCTGACATTCTTATCTTCAGTAGGCTCCGCCTTGAGTGTAACTCATTTTCAATCATTAATTCATTAGCAGAAAGTTAAGCACTAAAAAAAAATAGTTTTCTTCTGCTCTTAGAGATCCAAGGTTTTCTAGTGATGAATTATTCAAAAGTTGCATTCTATATATTTTCAGAAAAAGTGCTGTGTTCTCATTAAGTATTCTAAAATAGGATAGCCTGGGAAAATATGTCTTGTTTTAAAATCAGTAGTAGGTTTGGAAGCAAGTTGGGAGCCTAATAGTTATGGACATCCATGTTGTAAAAATCTCCCTTGATCAAAAAGGTGAGTTACAAGCTAGCAGACCTTCCTACAAACAGAAAATGCAGGTTTCAACATAGAATATAACTGCCAGCGAAATCTCTTGTTGGAAAATTACAGACATGGAAAATAGTAAATATTCAAAATTATTACCTAATATTTATTGAATACATGTAATACAAGACTTAATTGAATCTGTGCAACATCTCTACGGCATGTATGGTAAGTATTTCCACTTTATAGACAATAACAAAAAGGCATGGCATATTAGCGGGCTTGCACAAAATTATAAAGGAACTGTGTGTATCCCAATGACAGGGAAGAGCATATGCAAAGGCCCTATTAGATCAAAAAGAAAGGAAAAGCTTTCTGCAAGACCCTGAAGGTTCCCCAAAGGCCTAAAGCCCCAGCCACACTTCTCAGAATGATTTTTGGACTTAAACAAAAGTTTAGGAAATGTTAGTGCTGCTCAGACTTAAAGAAAATTGATGTGGTCAAAGCAATGAATGATAACAAAGGTTTATAAAACTTTTTCCTTTGTTGTCTGTGTTTCTTGAAATCGTATTCATCTCTGAAATGGCATTAGTAAATTATTTATTTTAAAAATAAAATAATTTTTAAAAATTTATTAACTTTTCACAGAGACTCTATGTAATAGAAGCAGCTTAGTTATGGAAAAGCATGCTAATCCATGTTCTTAGTAGCTACCTAACCCATAAGAGCACAGCTAGTCACGACTGCCTGGTAACAGATAAACCAAAAGGCAAACAGAGCTGTGAAGTCAAACTGGCCAACTCTGATTCCTAAAATGGTAGAGGAAAGTCAACAAAAGTTGTAAGTGATGAGGTGCTCAATTTAAAGAAGAATAGATAATATAATTAAATTACAAAATGGCCATTATAGCTAATAGAATATCAAGACCACGTGCTAACTTTTGGAATATTGCCCAAATCAGCCTTTCCCTCTAAAGTTCAATGATGGCCTGGCTATTCCTAGCTGTTTCGCTTGGATAGAACTATCTCAAGGAGAATTAGGTATTTCCTACTTTTGGGGCATACAAGAAAAAAAAAAAGCAGCAATGACCTGTTACTCCTGAAAAATATGTCTTTAATTTGGTCCAATGGAAAGGCAGCAAACCTCCTTTTTTAAAAATCAGTTTTTGGGGTATAATTTATATAGAATAAAATCCACTAATTTTAAGTATACAATTCAAATTATAGTTTTTTAATGTGAAATTTTCTAAAACCATTTTATTGAGGTATGACTGGCATATAAAAAGCTGGTTATATTTAATGTCTACAACTTAATAAGTTTGAGGATAAGTGTACACCCATGAAACCATCTATGCCATAAATCTGCCCATCACCTACAAGTTTCTTCCTGTTTTCTTATTATATTTTCGGTGATAAATACACTTAAGAGAATATCTACTCTCAGGAAGTGTTTAAATATACAATACAGTATTATCAACTATAGGCACTATGCCATACAGTAGATCTCTAGGACTTATTCGTCTTGCATAACTGAAACTTTGTGCCCTGTGTGCCCTCTTCATTTCCCTCTCCCTCCAGCCCCTGCCAAATGTATACAGTTTTACAGCCACTATCACAGTCATCATATACATTTTTCCATCGCACTGAAAATGTCCTTCTTGTTCCTTTGCAGTCAATCAGTTCCCACCCACCTCAGCCTCCAGCAACCACTGATCTGTTTTCTGTCACTATAGTTTCAATCTGCCCTATTATTTCAGAACGACTATTTTTTTTCAGTCTAGTTAATAATGAAGCCCCTGTTGAACCTCTGTCTACATCTTTATTCCTAAAATAGCTAATGATCATAAACATGTGATATTGATGCCCAGTGTGAAACACAAGGACACCAGCAACTGGAAATCAATCCAGTTATTGAGCAATGTATTGGTTATCCAGCAAAATAATTCCAACAATCTATATTTCTGTCAATAGTTGACCATTTAAATAAGTCATGGTGTTTCCAAATAAAAGAGAATACACTTTATATATGGATTATGAATCTTCTCAAAGATATGTTGTTAAATGGAAATACAAGATGCAGGAGAAAGAATCATTTTCCACCATCTTTATCAAAAAGGAAAAGGATGAATATATGTATTTTATGTGTATTATTTAAAATTGCTCTGGAGGAATACACTGATTGTACCTGGGGAGGTAAACTGGGTAACCAAGGGAGTAGATAGGAAGGTGAATTCTTATTGTATACATGTTCATATGCTTTTGAGTTTGAACCATAGAACTATATTACATGCTCAAAAAAATTTTTTTAATTAAATAAAAAAAAAAGAATATTATCTGCAGTGTACCAAGTCTTGACCTAGAACTTGTTAGGGTAGAGGATGATCTGTTTGATTAATCTATTATTTTATCTCTGTTCTCTCAATTTCTATACCACTTGTTGTCTCTACCATTTATTTGGCTATTAATCATGTTTTGTCTCATATTTTATCTTTAGTTGTCCAGAAGTATTTAGGGAATTTTATTATTTTTTTAGATTTTGTGTCTTATCTATTAAAATAACATATTAGTTTCTAGAAATAAATATTATTTTACTATTTAAATTTTTGTCTTTTGATTTGGGTCAAAACTGCTTCTATATTTTTAAAGGAAAAGTTTGTTTTAAATTATACAAATAATATGCTAATATTTGCCCCTTATAAAACAAAACGATATGTTATAGTCAAGGTTAAAATTCCCCTTCACTGCTTTGCTCATCTTCCCCCTGATTGAGATGAAGTAACTATCAGGTTAGGGGTGTCCTTCCAGACCTACTTATGTGCTTTTACATCATACATATGCACCTAGCAAATACATAGCATTATGTGGGTGTGGCTTTTTCTTTTCACCAATATATCGTAATACATGTCTTGTTCTACATTATTTTTACTCAGTGCTATCTTTCCATGTTTGCACATATATGTGAAGATCAATTTTTAAAAGTTCACACAATATCTCATAGTTTGGATAAACTACATTTTATTTACCCATTTCTTATTTATGGACAGGTAGATTTTTCCTCAATTTTTTGCTTTTGTAAAGAATGCTGCAATAAGCATCTTATGCATGCATCCTTGTGCCCATGCGTACATTTCTCTGTATACTCCACAATACCTAGGCTAAAGCCATCTACATAGTAGAGTCTCAATATATATATATTCATTGATTTGCTGACATGTTTCTGACACATTGGTCTGACCCTAAGTACAAAATAAGCAGCCAATAACTGTGTTGCATGATGTTATATTTTCATTTCAGTATCACTCTGCACTTTATGAGGTATGTTAGTGTGCTATATGATCTCAGTTATATACTAACACTTCTTCTGAGAAAACAAATAAAACTTTGCGTAAAGATAGTTTACATGTTGAATGTTAACCATAATATTAACTGGTGGAACAGGTTCTATTTTGCTCACATCATTCCCAATAACTGGTATCATTGCTTTGAAAATTCCTCATGGAGTTTCATCAGAACACTTTCAACCAGACTTCTAACTAGGACACCTAATTCATAATATATTTTTCTTGACTCCAAGTGTCTACTGCCAGAATGTTCCCAAAGCCCTCTAGCATTTGCATTCATTTGCAAATAAACTGGTTCCCACCCCTAGCCCTCATTTTCCCAGAGTGTGGTCTGTAAGCATCTGTATCAGAATCATCCAAAGCATTTGTTCAAAATGCAGATTCCTGGGCCATGTCCAGACTCACTGAATCAGATCTCAAGGAACAGTATCCTAGAAACTGCATTATAAACACCAGGTGATTTTTATATACCTAAAAGTCTGAGCACCTCTAATCTAAGGACTTCGGGGGGGGGGGGGTTAAAGGGTAGGATGGAGGGTTACATTTTGCAGACATAAGGAATGGTATCATCACTGTAGCATGAGAATTAACCTGGATGTAGGGTGCAGTACAACACAGCAACACTTTGGGCTGCTACTAGGTTATCTTAGCTCTCGAATTCATTCATAAGGAGCCCAAGTCTCCCGTTCACCTGGAGGAAAGCTTGCTTCCTGAGCTGCAAAGCTGAGGTAACTCTTCCCTCAGCTCAGAGGAGGAATCAAGACCAATATTTGGGACAGCACCTCTTTCCTCATGTTGGTGGCACCTCCCAAGTGTTCTGTCCACACCTGCAGGCAGCTTTGACCCACAGCCCCTAATGAGCAATCCCCCCAGCTACCCACCCTGCCAACACACCACACTGTGCCTTTCCATCAAGACAATGAAGTCATTTGTTTTGCTGTAAGTACTTTAATTAACATCTGCCCATTTTTTCTTTACCAATTCTCATCTTTGTCCTCACTTTCCCAATCCTGCCCCTTCCAGAGGGAGAGAAGAAGTAGAATACAGTATATAAGGGCATGGGTTTTGAAGTCAGGAAGAACGAACCTCGGGCAAATTATTTAATCAAGCCTCACTCTCCTCGTTTGTGTTTAACTCATTATGACTTCTAAATGAAATTTAGTATAAGCACGAAATAAATATTCGCTAACTCACTGGTCCAGTAGTCTCACACGCACACACACACATGCACACACCTAACTCATACTCAGCGTGGTGACGTGGAAAGCTCACTGGAAGGAAAATCAAAGAATCTGAAACCTTGAGTTATTTCTATCCCCTCTATGGGCCACAGTGTTTTCGTCTTCACAATGAACGTTGTACTGGGAACTCCAGTACACTAAGGAACTCTAAGAATCCATCCAAGATTAAAAGTAAAAAATCTGAGTCAACATTAAAGGAGGTCTGTATGAACTGGTATGGAATGCTCTCCAAGATACACTACTAAGTGGGGAAAAAAAAGATACAGAACTGTGCACATAGTATGCTCTCATTGTTGCAAAAAGAAAAAGCTAAATATTCTCACATGTTCCTAGGCTATCTCTAGAGAGCTATATAAGAGATTGGGAACAGTGGTTGCCTCTGGACAGGGAATTTGGAGGACAGGAAGAGGGAGACTTATTTTGCCCTGGATATATACTCTGTATTCTCATACAATGTGCACCCTTCACCTTTTTCTTAAATAATAATTTAAAATCCAGAAAAAAGGCCCATATTATAAGTGGGTATGAAATGGCTAATTTTTATTATGAGTAGTTCCACCTACATGTAATTTGCTTTTATAATAATTTTATATTTATTATAATATTTAAAAGTTAAATGACACAGACTGCTGTTCTATAGAATCTTGGGGCAGAATTTTTCCACTTTAAAAATCAGTCCTTAAAACCACTCAATTTTCCTTGTAGGCTGTGAAGTTACTGGCTCTCAGTAAGAAGGAAATATTCGCTAGGGAAGTCCATGGGTCAAAGATGGGGAGAAGAACTTAATTATGGATCAGGTACTTCATATACATTATCTTATATAATCCTTAAAAACAATTCTCTGTGCTTTTAATTTCTTCATTGTACAGATCAAAAAAAGGAACCTCACAGAGGTAGGATAATTTGCCAAGGAAGAGCTGAATTTTAAACCCAGGCTGAACTTAACCCCAAGCCCGTATGCATTCTAGTTTGCCACAATGCCTACTGGAAGTAATCTAAGGGAACAGGTTCATATTAATAATTAATTAAGAATTAAGAATATTATTCATTTGAGTCAGGCACAGTAGCTCACACCTGTAATCCCAGCTACTCAGGAGGCTACAGCCGGAGGATTGTTTGAGACCAGGAGTTCAAGACCAGCCTGGCAAATATAGCGAGATCCCATCACTAAAAAAAAAAAAAAAATTTTTTTAATTAGTCAGGTGTTGTAGGACACACCTGCAGTCCCAGATACTCAGGAGGCTAAGGCAGGAGGATCACTTGAGCCCAGGAGTTCAAGGCTACTGTGGGCTACAATCATGCCACTGCACTTCAACCTGAGTGACAGAGAAAGACCTCAGTCTCATGAAAGGAAGAGAAGAGGAGAGGAGAGGAGAGGAGAGGAGAGGGGAGGAGAGGGGAGGGGAGGGGAGGGGAGGGGAGGGGAGGGGAGGGGAGAAGAGAGGGAGAAAGAGAGAGAGAGAGAGAGAGAGAGAGAGAGAAAGAAAGAAAGAAAGAAAGAAAGAAAGAAAGAAAGAAAGAGAGAGAGAGAATATTGTTCATTTGAGTAGGTTGGAAAAGTAGAGGAAATGCCATGGAAAACGTAGATATGAGCTGACTTAGTTACTACAAGCCATGTCTGTTTCCTTTGTCAGCTTTGTAGCATCTGAATAAGCTTCCTAAAACACACACTCAAATTCATGCCTCAGATGTACCCCAAGACAATTTTCCTTTACTATTTGCTTTTTTTAAAGAGTTTCTTCCAAGAGGATTAATGCTACAGATACAGCCCAGGCTGTATAGATTGGCCAGAACGGCCACAACTGGTTGGTTCTGCTGCATCTTTCTGACATGAGACAAGTAGGTGGCACATCAGGACTCAAATTCAGGCCTTTCAACAGTCTTTATTTTTTTTTTCAATTTCAGCATATTATGGGGGTACAGATTTTAAGGTTTCAATAAATGCCCTTTCCCCCCCTCCCCCCACAAGTCTGACTTTCCAGCATGACCATCCCCCAGATGGTGCACATCTCACTCATTATGTATGTATATACCCGCCCCCCTCCCCCTCCCCCCTGCACAATACCCTATTGCTGTAGTACCTATGTGTCCACTTAGGTGCTGCTCAGTTAATTCCAGTTTGCTGGTGAATATATGTGGTGCTTGTTTTTCCATTGTTGGGATACTTCACTTAGTAGTATGGGTTCCAGCTCTAACCAGGAAAATATAAGATGTGCTATATCACCGTTGTTTCTTAGAGCTGAATAGTACTCCATGGTATACATATACCACATTTTATTAATCCATTGTTGGATTGATGGGCACTTGGGCTGTTTCCACAGCCTTGCGATTATGAATTGTGCTGCTATAAACATTCGAGTGCAGGTGTCTTT